>CM021104.1:185631764-185936002 GCA_007115665.2 Sequoiadendron giganteum | reverse complement strand
GAGATAGAGGGAGTGCATAAGAGAGAGACCCGAGAGAGGGAGAGGGGGTAGGAGAGAGAGGGTTGAGGGAGATAGAGAGGGTAAAGGCTTAAGGTTAGAGGGCAGAGGGTTTAAGGGTTAAGGGTTTAGGTCCAAGGGTAGAGGGAAGAGAGATAGAGGGAGTGACTAAGAGAGAGAGAGGGGGCAGGAGGGAGAGACTTGAGAGAGAGAGAGGGAGTGGGAGAGAGATATAGGGTATAGGGTTAATGGTAGAGGGTAGAGGGTTTAAGGGTTTAGGGTTTAAGGGTTAAGGGTAGAGGGGAGAGAGATAGAGGGAGTGAGTGAGTGAGAGAGAGACCTAAGAGAGGGAGAAGGGGTAGGAGGGAGAGACTTGAGAGAGAGGGTAAAGGGTTTAGGGTTTAAGGGTTAAGGGTTAAGGGTTTAGAGTTAAGGGTAGATGGGAGAGAGATAGAGGGATTTAGTGTGAGAGAGAGGGAGGGAGAGGGAGAGAGATAGATGGTAGAGGGTAGAGGGTAGAGAGATAGGAGTGAGTGAGTGAGAAACCTGAGAGAGGGAGAGGGGGTAGGAGGGAGAGACTTGAGAGAGGGAGGTAGGGAGGGAGTGGGATAGAGATAGAGATAGAGGGTAGAGGGTTTAAGGGTTTAGAGTTTAAGGGTTAAGGGTTTAAGGTTTAAGGTTAAGGGTAGAGGGGAGATAGATAGAGGAAGTGAGTGTGAGAGAGAGATTGATAGGGAGAGTGGATAGGAGGGAGAGTATTGAGAGAGAGAGAGAGGGAGGGAGTGGGAGAGAGATAGAGTGTAGAGGGCTAAGGGTAGAGTGGAGAGACATAGGAGTGAGTGAGTGAGAGTGAGACTTGAGAGAGGGAGAGGGGGTATGAGGGAGAGACTTGAGAGAGAGAGAGAGAGGGTAGAGGGTATATGGTTTTAAGGGTTAAGGTTAGAGAGGAGAGAGACGTGAGATAGAGAGAGAGGAGGGAGGGAGGGATATTTAGGGAGAGAGAGGTGAGATAGAGAGAAATAAAGTAAAGGGGGAAGGGGGAGAGAGAGAGGTGATAGAGAGAAGTAGAGACGTAAGGAGGAAGGCAAAGAGATTGAGAGAGGGAGAGATAGAGGTGATAGAGAGAAGTAGAGACGTAAGGAGGAAGGTAGAGAGATTGAGAGAGGGAGAGAGAGGGAATGAGAAATAGGTATACAGTGGTAGGTTAGATAGACAGATGTAGAGTGAAGTTTGGTGGAAGAGAGAGGAGGGAGGGATAGGTAAAGATGGACAGTTGAGATAGATAGGAGGAGAGAGAGATAGGTAGAGAGAGGGAAATGAGAGATAGAAAGAGGGAGAGGGAGAGATAGAGAGAGTAGAGAGGGAGGAGAGAGACACTAACTCATTTGACAAAAAAATCGACCAAAATTTCTGACGAAAGATGTAAAATGAGATGATCATCGGGTACTTGTGATATTTGATGTGTAATTTTCAAATTTTAAAATTTTTATCCCCGATGTTCGTCGAAATTTCGAGAACTTGAATTTTCGTTAAACCTAGCTAAATGGCACCATAATTTTAAATTTAATTAACATACTCTAAAACCTAATGAAACCAGGTTGTAGCTCGTCAAATTGGAGAAGTGAAAGATCAATACCAACGTCGAGGAAGAGTTTGGAGGAGTGAAAACAAGGTCAATACTAGTGTCGAGGAAGAGTTTAGAGTTAAAACAAGGTCAATACTAGCGCCGTCAAAGAGTTTGGAGGAGTGAAAACAAAGTAAATATCAGCGCCGAGGAAGAGTATGGAGGAGTGAAAACAAGGTCAATACTAGCATCGAGGACAAGGTTGAGGGCACTTAGGGAAAATCGACGACCAAGAGACAATGAGTACTATAAGTTTGGCATCCCCATTCTCTTTAACCTACAATATTTTTGCCTAGCATGGAATTATGCTTACATAACATAAACTCAAAAAAATGGAAGTTTATAGGGGCAAAGGATCCCAAGTATATGCTAGGCTAATCTAGATCTAATGAAGAGAAATAGAGGCATACAATTCTTCTTTAATACCTCCACCACAAACATATGCAAGGAAAGTTCTCCTCCCTTCTTGGTAGTGATAACCTCCTACACAACCCTTTATAATTATGAATAGAGGAATATAATATTTGAAGAACTCAAAGTTGATTCTCTCCTACCTCATGCAATATTTAGTCATTTTATCCTTAAAAACATTTATAGTGAAAACTAGAGGCACATAGACCAATTCTTCATAATAGAAGAATTTGATCATACTTTTCCAATGATGGCATTATGAGAAAAACTTTGGTTAAATGAAGAACCCTCATTCGAAGGTGATGTCGTCATGACCTTTGAATGAAGAACCTTCATAAAAAAATGATGCCATGTCAAGACTTTCAAATGAAGTTATTTTCTATTTTAAATATTTCATGTCCAAAATGCTTTATAAAAGGAACCTTTGCATGAAGGACCTTCAAATGAAGACCTTAATTCAAAGGTCCTTCATATGAAGGTTCCTTTAATGCCATCCCATTATAACTCTTAGAGTTGTTAGAGATATTTTTGTTTTGAAGTAGAGATTGGACCATCAAATAGTGTCACCACGAATCTACCAAGATATCCATCAAATTGATAAAGCCTGACTTAACAACCACAAATTCACAAGAAAAATGCCCCTATCAGCCCTAGGGCATCAATTCAATGCCAATTTTCTTGCTTTAACAGACCCCTAAATGCAATGAAACTCTATCATACCATGTTGCACACCAATCCACTGAGTTACAGTTCTAAGACAGTGGCTAGATTGGTGGATGCCATTTCTATTTAGCCCTCAAACCCTTACACAGGAAAAACAGGGCAGTCGCTGTATTTGATTGTTTTCTCCCAAAAAATAGTGATTTAGCACTTCAAAACAAATGAAAATGAAAGGGAACACATATATTTATCTACAAAAATGATCTCAGAGCATTTCAAGCTTGTACGGATCCATACAAAACAAAATAACTTCAGGAAAATAATAAAAACACAAAAAAATGCTTCAAGAACGTGGTATTTGATATGAAATTTTGGTATCAACTCCTCCAACAATTGCAATGGGATGGGAATACAATATGATAGAAGTGGGATAAAAAATGCATCGTTTGAAGTATCAAACCAATATTCAAAGATGAAAGAAAGTGCTAAGCCCTTAAACTAAAAAACGTTTCTTTTAACTTTAAGTTTGTTGGGTAGCCAATTCTTTTAAGTTATCAAATCCTACCATCATACATAATCAAAATGTTGTTGTTTCAAATGACTATGAGCACTAACTTTCACTATTTGAAGATGTTGAAACCTTTTCATAGAGAACTAGAACATTGATGCAACCACTCATCCTACCTTAAAACATACCAAAAGTCTCCTAGCAATTAGACATAGGAAGATTTAAGATGACAAACAATTTTTATTGACAAAGAATAAACTTATGATGACTTAACTAGGCCTAGTACACACTCCCTCCCCATTAACTACTTAGACACATGGAAATTAAATGTAAATTTTCTTCTATTTTTAGTCATGTAGGTGTCCAATAAACCACTTGGTGGTGTTTCCCTTCAAGTTTATTTAATTGAATGAAGAGAAAAAGTCCTTTGATTACAATTAGAGAATACATTTGAGGCCTTGGTTGTGTAACTGGTGGACCATAGTCACATTTAACACTTGCTAAAAAATTTGGGAGTTAAAATGCTAATTAGATTTGATTTGTGATGGACACATTTGGACGGTAGTAACAATAACTTGCAATCAATCACGACGTGATTACCTTATAACCTGTCAAATTATAGCGATGAAATGATAGATTAATCATAATGTCACATTGGGATCACATCACCATGAAAGAACTTCATCCAACATCCTAATGAGTGCAGGTACCACCAAATAGGTATTTTTTAGATCTGTTTTCCTCGAGTGAGGGAAATTCAGGAAGAGAAGAGGAAAGTGAGACATGTATTAGGTCTAAAAGAGGGAGATCAACTAGAGGTCAAAAGATTAGAAGAAAATTTTGTAAACGAATGGAATTTTTTCTTGCTAAAGGGGGTCATTTTCTTATGATGATGAGAGCATAGGCGGTATCGAGGTGCCCTTGAGGTACAAACATCTACGGAAATAATGGGTACCTAGGGAACTTCCTCCAATAAACACTGATTTTTGTGTCAACGAGAGGATATATCGAATAGCACCATCGTCATTACATGGTTTGCGCCTATTTTGCATGGACGACATAAAGGTCTATTATGACAAAGTTACTGAATTGATGGAGTATGTCGGAGCTTGTTACAGTTACAAAGATTTGATGCAGCTGGTTCAATATACATGAAGTATGCGTAGGTATGCACTACCAACAAATTATATACAGCTAAAAGATAAGGATCAAAATAAAGGAGTGGCTAGGTACATTGATGTAAGGCCAAAAGCATAAGGGAATATTGTAGGGTTTATAAACAGTACATGACCTGGGTCAACAAATAAGTAACCCAACTGCATATTCGAGGCATGCGAGGGAAACTGTGTATTCATATGTGCAATAAAATCAATAATTATAGGGGAAGAGTTGCTAATTGATTACAATTTGAATCTCTTAGGTATAAACATAGTTACAAGTGGGGTGGTATGTACTATATACCATTTTACCCAACCTCCAATTAATGACTCCAATATACCATTTTATTATTATGTTTTTTTTGTAAGTCTATTGGTTTCATTTTAGTAATTTTTTTTATATTTAATTATTGTCACAACAGGAAATTGATCATACAGGGAAGGCTCTGACCTAGAGAATAGATCACGATGCATCTTCAGGTGCTTCTACCTGATAGGTTTACCTCATTGTAATTGTACAAATTAGATACGAGCAAAATGTTTTATTATTATATTTTTTTCATGAGTTTATTGGGTTAATTTCGATAATGTTTTTAATATTCTTGTCGCAGTCGGCTAATCACGGAAAGGCACCGATAGTAGAGGAGAGCATCCATATGGAGGTGTAGTCACTATTATGCAATGATGACATCAAATTTTTCAGAAACCCTATGGATATGATGAGAAAGGCCCAAAAAAAATGCAATGAAGAAATCTTTAAGTTGGTATTCATAGTGCCTCAAACAGATGAGATAAGAGAAATGGTTAAAATATTGACTGAGAGAGCACAAAACTTGCAAGTAAGCTATAACAATATCTTTAATTATAAAATAATTTCATTCATGGTTTTATATTTTGTACTCTTTTATGTCATGAACTAAAATATGTGTTGTTTTTACAAGATTATTTGCGTCCTCATGATGTTGCTGGCCATGATCAGGGTACTGCAAGTGTCGATCCTAATCTTCCTGCACATACATCACATCATCTGACCCCATCATCCATGCCTATATTGTCAACTGAAATTTCGGCAACACATACCATACAGGCATTCGATAGTGCACCCTCTGGCAATGAACACATGCCAGAACATGCGTCAGGACATGTACTTGGGGATGTAGAGGCCACTAGTATTAGTGATGTTTTAGCAGCATTTCCTAGATCTTCCTATATTACTAGTACAAGAACATTGCTGATCACATTTGTGGTGACCAAGGATTTCGTTCCCATAAAGATAGAGAATGTCCCAGGTATTTTAAAATGTTTTAATTATTATTATATATAATCCAATTGGAATTTACTTATTGATCACTTTTTTTAGACTAATGATCCCACGATCATTTTGCAGGAAATGATGTTTTTTATAAACATCTAAGTGATATTACATTGGAGCTCTTCAGGCCCACCATACGTACACGGTGGAATGCCCAAAATCAAGATTTAAAAGATGAGCTCATTAACTGTTTAGTTGTGTTGTTCGGTGATAAAACATTCAACCGAACCAAGGTCCTTAAGAAAGATGGTACCTATCTAAAATATGTGAGGGATCAATATAGGTCACATTTAGAGAAGAAAAAAAAGTACGAGCATCCCCCCATGATTCTAGAGAGGGAGTGGAAGGACTTGGTGTCAGATGGAAAGGAGAAGGCTGAAAAAAAAAGAAGGAAAGACACCACCTGGCCAAGGAAGGTATGTGATACTATTGAAACAATGTAATTATATACTGATTACTCTTTCTTTTACATAATCTAACGTATTTCAAACTTTTCATAGGCTTCCCAACACATCAAAGGTAACAAAGGAAAGACTAGTATAACACAGGCAACACAAACTTGGCTCTGGTGGTTATATGAAATTAGCCGCACAAATTGTAAGTATAAATAAATGAAATATTGCATCCAAATAATAAATTGCAAACAATTTTGGTTTTATCACACCATAGAAGCAAAATTCATGATCTTATGCAAAAATGCAGGGCTCTGAATTCAATAGAGTGCCCATAGAAGAGGACCTAAAGATTGCCTTCCAGCAAGGCTATGGAGCCCTGGCTGAATGCCTAAGAGTCTTGACTGGGAAAACACAATCTTCCACTGCATTCAACACACAAGTAAATAAACTCAATAAATTTTATTTAAAATTTAATACTTGTGCAATCTATTCAATATTAATTTCCACCATAAAGTAATTATGTGCCTATTTTTTTTAAACATACATGACATTGGAATGCAGCCTGGTGAGGGTGGAGCACAACCTGTAGATGAAGGTCATGGTGTGCATCCCGGTACTAGATGTATTCATGTGCTATACAAAACACAGTATGGATTAATACAACTAAACATATTTAATTGCATTTGGTGTATTAATTAATGTAACCTTTCATGTTTCAACTTTAGAGCATGTAGAGCGTGATCAACATGTTGAGCATGATTAGGCTAGACAAGATTAGGAACATGATGTGGCCCCATCAGGTAAAGAGGACCACTCTAATGTTCTTTTAAACATATTTAATTGCAATTGGTGTATTAATTAATGTAACTTTTCATGTTTCAACTCCAGATAAGGATTTAGAGGGTGTTCAACATGTTTAGCATGAGGCTATAAGACAAGATCATGAACATGATGTAGCCCCATCAAGTAAAGATCACCACTCTAATGTTCTTTTAATTAATGAAATACTTGTAACAATAATAATAAAACATATCAATTTAACATTTCTTTGCTATTGCAGGAGACCCCTCCCTTGCAGCGACGTCCATGTTGTGAGTACATGACTAGGCATATATTAAGACCACGAGAAGATATCAGAACAATTGAAGGGGGGACAAATGATTTAGAAAATGACACCCCACTTCAACTTTTTTTCGCTGCAAAAAAGAAAGTGATTGTAATCATATTATGACAACCATATTTTTGATAATATGTAAAAATTGAAAGAATGAATGTTATATGTTAATGAATGAATGCGAATATGTTAATGAATGAATTTTATATGTTATTAATGGATGAATGAATGAATGTGAATATGTTAATGAATGAATGTTATATGTTATTAATGCAAGACGAATGAATGAATGTTATATGTTATTAATGGATGAATGAATGATTAATGTTATATGATCGGGTATGGGGAATTGAGAGTGATGTGAGGGGGGGGGAGGGGAGAGGCAAATGAGCATCCACCTTCATGTGGTTGGCCCTATTAAGTAGAGAATATTAAACTATTCTCGAAACAAAGAGAAGCTCAATAAGGTAATGCACTTTTCAATATAAGAAATGCATTGTTTGAAGCATCAAACCAATATGCAAAGATGAAAGAAAGTGCTAAATTTTCACTATGAACATTGTGTTGTGTGTGGATTTGGTTTCAAAGCTCTATTTATTTTGTTTTTAGTGGTGACATAACTCTAAAATTTAACTTTTGTGCATAACAGGTTAGTGGAAAATTTGAGAGCTCTAAAGGGTTTAGAGGCTTGATTGAGATAGATACATAGATATTTGGATCTTGTTGTTGATGGGAGCTTCCACTTAACCATTAAATTTTGTACCATCTGTAGGTATGCACAAATTTCTCTACTTACATTCATTCAACTTACTGTAATATAATATTTGACAAAAATATCCTTTTCAATTTTCATGCCTTGTTCCAAAGCACATGTTTTAGAATAGGCAAGAAGGATGCTGGAAAGGGTTAAGGAATTTGGCTTTACACCTATCAATTACATAGTTTACTTCATTCATCCAACATATTGCCAATTCATTTCACAATTTTTGTGTTGGGTCTCAAAAACGCTGGTTGAATGTACCACGAGAGGTTGCCACACTCTCACTACATTTTTGGTTAACTGACAAGGCCAACCAATATGATTGAACCCTCTACTCTTAAGGCTCTATCAAACCTAGGCGGTTGCACCTATATGAGTAACACAAATTTTGAATTATGTTTCCTACTTGATCTAACTATCCACAAATGATAATTTAATAGTGGAAAAGATATGATCCTACTTTGGTATAAATTGTATATGCAATATCAAGGTATGAATTAATATGTTCAATTAAGAAATGTCAAGTGAAATGGATAAAACTAATGTAATGAAAATAAGGGAGACCAGTGCCTTATGGGTAACAGAGTCAAATGAAAGTTTTTAATGAATGGTTTCTATCTAGCAGGTCCTCTAGTTATTTGGCATATAACTGTGAGTTTATAACTGGTATAAACATACAAGAATGTAAATGATAAACCCTACTTGAGGCAGAATATCAAATCTAACTATCTAATTCTTCTTACTGATCCAAATGAATTTCTCAGATTACTGCAATTGATTGAAAGTAATTTTAATTCTTTTTTAACGAATCCAATAAACCAAATCACACAAAAACAACAAATGTCTACTGATAAATCGAATATATACTTTCAATACTTCAATTTAAACAATCAAGAAACATCAGATTGGAGACAATCAAATAATCACAAGAAACCAACAAACAATTGATGCTAGGATGAAATCACCAAATTAACTGTCTTTCATTATCTTCTTCAAAATTTATACATGCAACATAGTCTCCTTGAATATCATTCTAAAAATGCTTATAGTGGTCTTTCCTATTCTAATTCTATTATCTAACCATCTCTATTTATCCAATAATGGATATTTATACATCATTTTGCAAAAGGACGTGCCTTTTCAAAAATTCTAAAGCATAAAAATGTTTTAACAAATTCTCTATTTAACTAGTTTTTGTTAAGCCACAAATGGACTGCAGACATATGCTCCATATAATCCTGGCACTCATGAGTGTCAGGATCCCCCAACGCATCACGGATCACAATCTCCATCATTATCATTCGCTCATTCTGCTCACATGCTTCATCCAATGTCACATCCTCCATAGTGGTTGCTTTCAACATCTCTTGGAGTATTTTTTCGCACTCACTTTTCCACATAGTCGCTTCTTTCATTTTCCCTTCATCTTCGCATAACTTGGTCAATCTATCTTCGACAACCTCTATCAATCCCTGCATATCTCCTTGCAACTCCTTAAAGAAATCCCTATGTCTATCCATGATACAGTTGGCATTCTCAATCTCTTCATTACTAGGAGTGTCCTTCTGCTCTAATTCCTCAATATTTTCTTGAATTTTGTTGTCGACTCTCATGTGTTCCTTTATTGCAACCACAAATTGTGAATGTTTTCCCCAGAGCCTATTTAACCAAGTGGTTAGAATGACCTGCATTCTTTTGATTATTGCAGAAAGTGCATCTGTTTTCCCTTGAGAATATGCAGTTGATCCTTCCTAATGGTCCCTTTTCTGTGAACTCTCACCTTGGGTGAGCATCCTTGCTGGTTCTATTACAACACATACCAAGTCTTTCAAGCATTCATTTTCTCTCAACATCCTCTCATTACCAGTTTTATACATGTCCCTTTCCCTTATCAATGCTTGGATTTGAGCTTTATTTAAGTTGGCTATATTTATCCCAATATCAACAGTTGCTACAGGGTCAACCTCCCTAGCCTTCAGGGTCATGACATGTCCAAATGCCTTTTCAGTATCAATAACAATTGATTTTTTGTGAGGAGGATACAAGGCCCAAATCATCAATGTCTCATCATTAGGGTTGTATCTTGATCCTGTGTATACCTCCATCACCTTTTCTATACTTAGCTTGTGGGTGGTATTGCTATCTTTTAAGAAACTATCAAAAACTAATGCAAAGTTCATATCCAAACCTGGGAAAATCATAACACCTGCCTTTTCTAGCAGCTCCCTTCCCTTTTTAGGGGTCACGTTAATCATCTCTTTATCTACTTCATCTTTTAAGATTTTCAACAATTGATCCTCATTTCTTGGAGTAACATTGTCAACCTATCCCCTTATCTCTTTTCCTTTTTGCTTATATTAACATGTCTTAAACTCTGAGGTCTTTATAAATTCATCATCTGATATGAAAGACTATAGTCTTCATGCCTTGTATCTACATCCATGGTTTCCTCAACATCAGTTTCTCTAGCAACATAGGTATAGTCTTGAGTCTTCATTCTTGAAACTTTGCCAGATGACTCTTGTGGCCTGTCTGCTTCTAATATCCCTTTAATGGAGGATAACAATTCGGCATCCATCAACTCCTGATTATGTTTTTCAATCACAATTTCAGCTTCCTCTACCTCTAGGTTTCTGATTATGTCATCAGATTTATAGGGAACATGATGGTACCCTCCAAAATTTATTTTTTGTTTGGCAGAGTGGATATACCCTTCCAAATCAAAGTTCTTTCTCATTGGTGCTCTTCTCATGTTATAATGCAACAATTTATCCAAAATCAAATCATAACCTTCCTTGGCTAATATAGTGAAATCACTAAAACACAATGTGTTGGGCATAAAGGCCTATTTCCCATATGAACTAAAGTTCATAACACTGGAGTAATCCATTTGCCTAACAATTTCTAGGTATGCAATTCTATCTGAGACAGTTCTAGGAAAAATGAAAGGTGCGTCCTCAAAGCCATAAACCCTAATCATTGTGGCATTCTCTAAACAGTACCAATCCCCCCAGTTATGGTTAATTGGTCCATTTTAATCTCTAGGCCTAAGAAACCTTTTCACTTCTTCAGATAAAGAAAAATCACAAGTATGGTTGGAAAATCTATACAAGGGTTTCATAAAGAATTCTTCAAAATGTAAGAAATTTGAATTAGCAAACCTGCTATCCCAAACAATAGTCCATAATTGAGTAGGCAATGGCCTACCTTCCTTGTCAGATTGTGAAATCCTTAGCTCATGGGGCCATAAACCCAACTCTTGTCCAAAGTACAACACTAAATGCATCAGTAGTGAGTAATTTCTAAGATGGAGAACATAAGCGCCACTCTTTATCACCATCAAACTTGCATCCAACTCCTTAAAAATGTGTGCAACATATTCAAATGATCTGGAATTGTGATACTGAGTGTCTACAACAATTACCATGGGCACAACCACCATATGCTCAGGTACCTCCATCCCTAATACCTGTCCCACCGAGTAGTAAGTATATTTGAGGTAAGGTTAGAAGAGATCGATATGAAAGGGTGGCCCCTCACTGTCTTCCATTGGAATAGGCTTACCATGACACCTAATTCTGTACAAAGGCAACCACCACCCTTTATAGATGGTGTCCATCCTTCTAAACTCACTGTCGAGCTCCTTGATTACTACTTTCTCACTGCATATTCCCTCCATCCTGAAAACCTTAGCAATTGCATTCTCAGATACATGTATCAATGGGTTCCCTGACAAATCACATATAGCTTTACTTTTCGGGTCATAATGTCCAGCTAGCATCTTTATCACTTCAACATCAATAAAAATGTTAGGGCACACCAATTTCCCTAAATTAAGCCTCCATGGATTGCATGCCAGCTCAAAGCGATTTCTCCTATCATAGTGGAAAATGAATAACTCATAGCCCCTAATCAGAGTCCAAAGATCCCCTATAAATTTGCATTTTTCATCCAATTTGTCAACTTCCGCTTTGAGCTATGTAGAACGCCTAGCTCTAGGTCTAGAACCAGGTAACTGATCTATGAGGCCCTGATTCAACTTCCTTTTAGTACCTTCTGGTTGTAATTCAGTCTTCTTCTTTTTTTCTTTTGATTGGATACCCTCCCCGAGTTTTCTTCTCTTTAGTTTTCCTGAACCAGTGCCTTCCATAATTCAAATTTTATGAATTCTGGAGGGAAGAGAAACTTACTTTAACTTTCTTGCAGACTCAAGCCAGGTGAATGCCTTAATTTCTATGCTGGTTCCTTTGCTCTCTTTCGCTTTGAATTCTGTGAGATAATGATTTCAATTGATCATACCCTGATATGCAAAATCTTCTACACTTCATGGCGCCATTAATGTCTTTACTGAGACATGAATGCTTCAGGTTTTTTCAAAATTCTCGCTGTCACATCAGGGCTCATATCGACAAGATATTTCAAATCTCTGGCCGATCCACCTTTTCAGCGTTCACCCATCCGCCAAGACGTTTTGTAGTCTCCTTGACTTCACAAGTCTCCCCGATAGTCTCTTTCCTTTTGCCATTTATATCGCCACGACTTTCACTGAAACAACTATCACTCAGACTTAATGAATTGGGCCAAAGGTTCTTTATCTTACTCCGAAAGTATTTTGTCTCATCGAGATGTTTGCTTTATTTACTTATGTCGCCGAGACCAAGCAATCTGTTCTGCCGACAAAATAATATTCACTGTGATGTCTCTTAGATCTCCCCACGATGACATGTCTCTCCGATACGCCTCCTTTTCGGCAAGACAACGTGCATCATCTTCCTGACATCCTTTATCTTTGTAAGCTTAGTTTTCATCGGTGTAACCTGAGGGGTCGGTAAGACCTTTTGAACTCTCCCCGACATCATTTGTCTCACCGAGTGAGTTATCCTTTTGCTTTATCGGAAAGACCAATAGTGCTTCAGACAGTGTTTTGAAATTTCTCTCCAATGACCAAAGTCTCCCCGATAGGCTTCACTTTTCTCCAATCGGCCCAAGGTAACTTAGCTCGATATGACCTTACACCATCACACCGATACCTTTTGTCTTGCCGATAAGTAATAGAAACCCGCATTCTCCTAGTGTACAACTTTATCGGTATGACCCATCTGATGTCTTGCTGATACATTGAGGATATGTATATTATCATCGATGAGACCTGCATCAATTTATGCCGATATTTTCATATGTCAATGTTTCAATTCCAGATGAAATTTATGGGGTTTTATGACAAAATTTAAGCTGGATTTTGTGAAAAGATGCTATGTGAGAACTTTTGTGTCGGTATTATGAACTTTTTGGGAGGCTAATAATCATGAAGGGTGAATAAAATGGACAAAATTTTACAGTTCCAACATGTTGGAATAATATCATATAATTACATAACTAGTAAAATTAAAATATGTAAGTTTCAAATATGGCATTACATACCTTTCTATGAATTTTTGAAAGAAAATATCAAAATGGAGAAGTATTAACAAAATAATCTGCATAATTTCTAAGAGATCAGGGAATTTTTTGTAGAGTTATCTTGAATATATTTAAGACAAAAGTAACTTATAGAGATTGAAGCGGAATATCGGTAGTCTAAAATCACCAGTCAACACATCTTAGTAGTATCTCAATTCAAGAGAACTAGGTCCACTATCCATTAGCCAGTAAAACAAATAAAATCAATTCATAAGATTATTCTGTTCTAATAGGGTTGAATGGTTGCTTGTTTCTTTTTGATTGTCAGGAAGTCATCAATATACACTTGGTTTTCCTGCCTTCTCTTGCCTCATGGCCAAAGAGTTTCTGCAGAAGGCATCAAAGTAACCTTCAAGATTGACAATGGCAATGAGTACAAGGTCAGTATAACTTAATGTTAATTGGTTATGATTTTATTTGTTCAAGACCAATTTAGATTTTTTTCTGCTCACACCACTTTATTTACATTTATGTTTTTCTAATATCCATTTTCCTTTACATTCACATTCTTCTATACATATTGTGTTTACAATAATGTTTTCCTTAATTTAATCTAGGGGAGAGGACCCAATACCTATGCTTTTTTCAATAGTTGTGATAGTAGTGGTTTATATAGTGATCAACCCTAATCGTGTGGCCCAAAAACAAATTTTGGGCCTCAATAAGCCTTTGAAAAGGCACATGCGTATTAGGTTGCAGAATCAACTCACAACCATCTGATTTAAAAGCTAATGATGGGCTTGCCAAATTAAACCTCTAGAATCCCCCTATAACCGTTAGATTTAGAAAGATCAACAGTTAAGAATTTGCAACTTGTAGACCTAAGACATTTCATTCACTGATAGCCACCCTCTCCACTGATGAACACCTATCCTTCGTTCTATTAGTGGGATGCCTGATAATATTTCCCAGATGCACCATAGTTCCCCCAATATACTTTATGAATTCGATAATTCATGCCCAAGGTTATAATTCATGGTTACTTTTGTTGACAACTCGACTCTATCGGTATATTGAGAGAGCACCTTAGGAGTCAGCCCGATAGAGTATTATTACATCGATACTTGGTTGTGAGCTATTTTCATCGGGCCATCGGTGGGATTGTGATGGGGATTCCACCGATGAAGCATTGTTAGGTTGATAGTATTGAATTTTGTTTGATCCCACAAAATATGATCCAAATTAAAATATTTAGTCTAAGGAAATTATTCCATGTGGTTTGGAGGGGAAATGTTACCACATAGGTACTATGTAAGGGGATTTAATCTAAGGGGCCCTAAATTGAATCACTTTTCATGCATGAGAAAATCACTACACTAGAATGATGAGAAAGGGCTATTTTGGGTTGTTTATAAATAGAAGAGGGGATTAGATAAAACCATCCTTTGATCAAATCCCTTTAGATTGAAACCTCCTTCAATCTTAGCCTTAGATTAGATCAAAATACACTTTTTTTTTCTTGTTGTAGGTGTTTCCATTAATGTCAACAAAATAGAGATTCTTGTAAGTGTTTTCATTAATGGATGGTTGCATGTGATGAGATTAGTGTGATGATCAAAAGTGTGATGAAGTGTTGTCTATTGGTTTGTTTTATTGCAACCAGGTTGATCTTCTAATCTACCTATGGAATTTCCAATTCCAATTAAGGGTAGCTCTAAGGACCTCGACCAACTAACGAGGATTTTAAGGACCTCCTACACTTTGGGCTCTGCAAGACTTGGGAGGGTGATCCCTTAATGTGTTTATAACCTCAACACCATAATTATAGACAACATTAACAATAACATATAATCTCACTCAATAGCTCAATAGAACAGGATAAAACTGAATAGAATTGGTTGTTCATCAATAATTATCAACCATTTGGAGCGTGAGATAATCACCACAATACTTCAAAGTAAAAGATATTCATTAATTTTTCAATTTGTAGCAAGCTCTGGGTGAACACAAACAAATACTGAACCACAAAGAATAGATGCAACTTAGATCAGTACCTTATTTCCATTGGAGGAGTCAAATTCACAAATACCTAAGGGGTTACAACAAATTCAACCTGTAGCATATAAGATCTTTGATAATATCACCTTACAATATCACCAATATGTAACCCTAACTCAATACTACTTATCAGATCCTTGTATAGAATTTATCAACCTACAATCTCATTTAAGCATTTTAATTAATTCCTTAAATCAAAGCTAAAATAAGAATTACACACACCAAAAACAATGAGATGGACAAAATAACCCTTGATCACTTTATTCAAAATTCAAACACGCTTGTACACAAGAGAGACATGAGCTTGAATTTATCAATCTAATTCAAATGCTAGTACTACTATACAACATTATATCTCCATGAATTCAAAACCTATAACAAAAATGACTTAGAACCTAATTTGCATTTCCTCTATAACTATCAGACTTTAAGATTGCTCTATAACTTCACCTAGACTCGACCAAAAATTTCTAACTTGCTAACCTGTACTTTGGCCTCGAAATCCTTCTTATAGAAAATGAAGGAGCAAACAAGAATCAAGTTAGAAAGTACATATGTCACTAGCCAATTGGACCGCTTAGTGACATCTCATAATTCAATTACAATTAATATTCCTTTTGGAGAATCTTCTCGTTCTTTTACAATTCCTCCAATCAAAACATTCCAGCTCATGAACCCTTACAACTCACATTTTTGGCCCCACCATCTCCTGCATCGTCAAATAAATCCACGTGTCAACATTCCCTTGATATCATGATCATTAACCATCTTGCAACTCTTGATCACGTGATAGCAGGCAATCATAGATCTTGATCTTCAACAAACTTGCTCGTGCAGACGGTTGACAACTTTGACTTTAAATGTCAAGAACCTTTTCTATTTAGATTAAAACATCTCCACCTATTTTAAGAATGTGCATTTTAGATCCACTTTAGTAGCTCGCCAGTTAATATATTAAGGTCGACTTAATATATTAAAACATTCATAATGTTCCTTCGGCCTCTCTGAATGTGATAGATGGTGCCTTCTTGTGATATCATGATAAAGTATTGAATGATCACGATGTCACAAGAAGACACCATCTGTCACATTCAGAGAGGCCGAAGGAACATTATGAATATTTTAATATATTAGGCCGACCTTAATATATTAATTGTCGAGTCACTAAAGCGGATCTAAAATGCACATGCTTAAAATCAGCGGAGATGTTTTAATCTAAATAGAAAAGGTGCTCGACATTTAAAGTCAAAGTTGTCAACCGTCCACACGAGCAAGTTTACTTAAGATCAAGATCTACGGTTCTTCACTATCATGTGATCGAGAGTTGCAAGATGGTTAATGATCGCGATATCAAGGGAATGTTGACACGTGGATGATTTAAAAAAAAAAACTGCATTGTTTCGTCGAACCTCCAAAAATGTCTGACAAATTTGCAATACGTCTGACAAAAATTTCATTGTAATGACTTGCGTATTTCGTCACAAGTTCGATTAACTTCTATTGTTGATCCGATGCTTTGGAAAAGGCATGCCACTTGTGTTATGGCTAGGATTCGTTGCTAGATCAAAAAAATATCCATCAATATTCTAACGAACATCAGGGGCCTTTTCTGTGGCAGAAACCAATGAAGCTATGTCATGATTTCGACATTTTAAAGCTAGCTGGGAAAGCGACAAAAAATTAGCGATGAAAATTATTTCAATGGTTCATCGATATGTCGACAATATATTGTCGATATTCCAACAAACGTTCATTGAAAATTGGAGTCAAATACAGTAGTGAGATATAGAGAGGTGATAGAGATAATTAGAGAGAGAAAGAAGGTGGAGATATTGAGATAGAAGAGGCAAGGAGGGAGAGAGAAATAGGTATAGAGGGACAACTAGGTAGAGAGAAGTAGATATGAAAGGAGAGATAGAGGGAGAGGTAGGGATGGAGAGAGAGGTGAGATAAAAACAAAGAGAGGTCTAGGTAGATAGAGGGAGGAGGAGATAAAGAGAAGTATAGAGGGAAGGAGAGAGGGAGGAAGAGGTAGGGATGGATAGAGAGAGGTGAGAGATATAAGTGAGAGGAGGGAGGTATAGGTAGGGAGAGAGAGGTGAGATAGAGAGAAAGAGAGTAGAGAGGGAAGGGGAGATAGAGAAGTGAGATAGGTGATAGAGATGTGTGATGGAGAGATAAGTAGAGAGGTAAGGAGGAAGGTGGAGAGATTGAGAGGGAATGAGGGGGGAGAGAGAAAGAGTTATATATGGATAGGTTAGATAACAAGAAGTAGAGAGGAAAGGTGGGTGAAAGGAAGAGAGAGGGAGAGAGAGAGAGGGAGAAAGAGAGGTTAGATAAAGAGAAGTAGAAAGGGAAGGAGAGAGAGGGGGAGATAGAGAAAATTAGAGAGGGAGGGAGGGAAGGAGAGAGAGGTTAGATAGAGAGAACTAGAGAGGGAAGGAGAGAGATAATGGTGAGATAGAGAGTAGAGAGAGAAGGAGAGAGAGAGGGAAGCATAGAGTGAGATAGAAAGAGGGGAGAGAGAGGGAGAGAGGGATAGGTAGGTATAGAGAGAGGTGATATAAATAGTAGAGAGAGATATATAGAGATAAAAGGAGAGGGAGGGGAGATAGAAAAATGTAGAGAGGGAAGGAGGGAGGGAGGGAGATAGATATTGGAGAGGGAAGGAGAGAGATGGACATGTAGAGATATAGTTCTTGAGCTCAAGGGAGAGAGTATCAGATAAAGGGCTGGAGATAGTGAGAGAGAGAGAGGTCTAGAGAATAAGAGATGAAGATGAGTGAGATAGAGAGAGAAAGATGAAATTTGACCTCCTGATTACTAAAATTTGACTAAGTCTAAAATTTTTAAAATCTTCAAAAAACTAGAATTTGCATTATAACTCCTACAGATATGAAACCACTCTCAAATATCCTGAAACTATATATATGAAATATAACTTAAATTATAAGAAATTAAATATCCATATGTAAATGTTTATTTCATGTATATAGTTTCCCTGGAAGAGAAAGAGAAAATCATAGAGTTTAGAAAAATGCATTCCAAAAGTCATGAATGACATTTGGCGAGTGCCAAATTTGGCGCTAGCCAAATGAAGCAACCCATATGGTGAGCGCCAAGTTTGGCATGCATCAAATAGGTTGCATTGGGAAATACCACCCCAATGGGTTGGATTTTTCATTGGGAATCCGACCCAAAGTTTTGGACAACCATTTCATGTAAAAGATGTGATTTTTTGAAAGGGTGCCAAATTTCCTCATATTTTCATTTGTGCTCCCCATCTCATTTGCATGCATTTCAATGCAACTTTATAAAAAAACCGTGATAGCGTTAACCTCTCTCTTAGCTATCTAAATATATAATTCTTTTTTCATTTTGATTTAGTTAAGGTTTTGATCCATAACTTCTGTTATAAATGCCTTTTTTTTTGGTCAAAAACCAACATGTGCTAGTTTTAGGATAGATTTTTACTCTTCATCGAAACGCGAAACAAATTATATATTTTAAAACTAGAATCCATTCTACACATGATGAATTTTTTTTTTTCAATTTTCAATTAGTTTTCAAAAAAATTAGGGGGGAGCATGCTCAAATTTTAGCTTTTCAATATGTGTCCACTTTGAAAATTCATAAAATATTATATATTCATTAAAACAAATATTTGAAAGAATGGGGATAAACTACATGGTGTTAGCTAATTTCTCACCATTTGGATTTTTGAAATTCTAAAAAAAAGTTAATCAAAAAGGGGGGAGTCCTCAAGTGCTATTATATTGTTTTTGATAAAAATAGGAGCTGTTTTTCCCCCTCCCTTTTTGAGACCCTTAATATTCATTAATTTCAAAAGGGACTAGTAGCTTAGAAACTAGACTCAAAGCACTTCAACTTTTTTTCTTTCTACATCTTGAAATTTTGAGCGTAACTATCTTCATTTCCTTGTGCACATCAGATTTTGCTGATTTCAAAAAAAAAAAGGTGGCATCTTAAGAGCCAAAATTGTGTCACATATCCATGCACTTACCCTAAAACACTGCAACCAACCAACAATGTCACTCCAACTTTGGGTATTACCATTGGGAATCCTTTTAGCTTTGTGAATTCAAACATCATATCTCTAAAACCCCTACCTCTCATAAATTTTCAATTCGCTTGTCCTCCCAACACATATACACATCCACCATATTCCCCTCCATCTCAAAACAAAATCAATGATTCTGTCATAAATCAACTTTTAAAAAATGTCACATTCCTCCAACAACAAATAACAACATTGAACCAAAATAAAAAATGGTCAACCTTCATAATATGTCAAAATAAACCCATTATCCTTAGAGATATTGAGAACACAAATTCCACAAGGCATAGAGATTTCTAGATTTGAGAAATATGATGGTAAAAGAGATCCTAAAAGCTATGTTTCATCACACACAGACTTATGTAGTGACTTCATTTTTGAAGATAAACTCTTGGATAAACTTTTTCCTAGGTCCTTGAAAGGTACAACCTTGGAATAATTTTGTTCCTTATCAAATAACTCAATCAACTCATTCAATGAGCCTGTTGATGCCTTTCTAAACCATTTCCAAGTGCAAATTAGTCCTAAGATGGCTATACTTGATCTCATGCAATGTAAACAACAAGTAGATGAAAAGGTCACCAATTTTATAGCTTGTTATCAACATTAAGCTTCCCAATGTTGATCTTAAAAGGATGTTCATTGACAACTTACAAAAAATATTCAAGACAAGCTTGGTATGATGAAATTTCCCTCCTTTACACAATTATTTACAACTCTCTGTGATTATCAAAACTCACTTAATCAATGTACAAAAAATCTACTTCAACTCGTCTTGAAAGATCTGAAACTGTGCATCATTAACAATTTTCAACCATTCAAGAAACTAAACAAGAGCTTTATATGTAGATAATTCAACCAACCCATCATGTTGAGCCTAAAGAGGCTTCCATAAAAACAACTCCATACCAATTTCAAGAAAAGAATAGGCAATTCACCCCACTACTTGATACCCTACATTTAATCATGTTATATCTCTTGAGAAAAAACTTAATCACCTTGCCTCCCATTAGATACTTGATACCACTAAGCCTTTACCTCTGAACTATAACCCAAATGATTTTTTCCAACACCACCAACAAAATGGACATGATACATAATAATGTATGTGTCTTAATAATATAGTGCAAGACCTCATTGATTAGATAATCAAATCCAGTTGGGTGGTGTTAATGATCAAAGAAATAAATCTATTACCCCACCCAATAAAAAATTACAAATCTTTACCAATCCAATGCCAAACCACTCCATCTCATTTATTAAAGCTAGTGATACCATGAATGATGTGATGAATATCAACAACATACAAGACATAATGGATGGTGACAAGAGTGATAATTACAATGATCTACATGTACCATGATTGGATTCATTGACGTTCAACCTTGTAAGGGCCAAACCAACTTGTCTATGGGAATTGCTTTCTCACATAGTGATATACTTAAACATGCACCCAATGGTCCTATTTACATAGTTGGAAGAATCAATGACAAGCCTACAAATGGGATATTAATTGATCTTGTATGTGTAGAGAATATGATCACAAAGGAATTCTTATTTGTGCATGAACTTTACCAAGATTATTATGAACAATTGAAAGTATGGACCAAAACACATGATGGTCTTTCTTGTCCTACGATAGGTTTGATCACTTTTCTATTAAAATTTGGATTGAAACAATTAGATGTCTCATTCTCCATCATCCCGATGTCAGATCAATAATGTGTGAAGTTAGGCTATCCATGGCTATGCTCCATGGATGTTGTCTTATTATTCATTCATAAGGGCTTGAAATTTCCATTTTGTAATCAAATTTTTATGGTGCATCATAGTGGTTTTAATCCTTTGTCTTACCATGGAAACTTTTCAATGGATTTATTTTGGCTTGAACCTATGGAACCTATCAATCCTCGTGAAGACTTCTTTTTAAAATCCTACAAAAAATTCATTGAAAAGTGCATAGAAAAAGGATCTCTTAGGAATATTATTGAGTCCATGATTGTTTCTTCTAAGATCAAGCAAGTCTATAAACCTAAAGAGACAACAGTTTCCCAACCCTTAATGGTTCCTTCAATTCCCTTTCCAGAAGAAAAGGAACCAATGCTTGATAAACCCACTCCTACACCATCACAAATTGAAAACCATGCAAGAAGAAACCAAAATGCTAAAGAGCGCAAGCATGGAAATCATGCTATTTCCCATCAATTAGAAGAAAAGAATAAACCAACAATCCAAGATCAACAACTAACTCAAACAAAGCATGATGATTTTTCACTTTCGCCACAACAAAAATTAAGAACATGTACAATAGGAATTGTCATTATACCTCCTATTGTGATTAACTAGGGTGATGATGATGAAATTGCTTTGATCGATGAAGTGCATAATGAGTTGAATTTTCTATTTTCCACTTCCATGACTTTAGATGGGGTAAACTATGATGATCCTCCTAAATAGAGTGAATCACCACGTGTTGAACCTAGTGATTGTGCTAGTATGGTAGTTTTTGTTGCCCCTTTGGATAGTTATCCGCCTTCTCTATACGATGAACAAGATTGGGATGCAAATGACCCACTTTATGTGAATGACCACTTTAGGTTGGCTCGAATGTGACATATATTTATATTTATATTTTTATGTTCTTTGTGATTGCATGTATGTTGTGATCTCCCCTATATTGTGTTGCTTGGCATGTCTATGTTTATGAGTTTTCTTTGGATGACCCTTGTTACTCTGTTGGTGCAAGGATACAAATGAAGTGAACCCATCATGACATTCTTCTATTTTTATCTCTATTCTTCTATTTGTCATAAACATTTTCTTTTCTTTTTTCTTATGTTTTCCTTTTAGGGAAAATGCAAGGTGTTAAGATATTTAGGTCTATTCCATGTTGACCCAAAGTATTTTCTTTGTTTTTTCTCTCTATGTGTCATTCCTCCTTTATTTTTGTTGTTCCATGAAGTATTTGGGGAATGATGGCAGTTCCAAACTCTATTATATCACTATAGAAAAGACATGTGTTGACCTTGAATATGTTGATCCCTCTTGTGTTATCTTTAGATTTCATGTGGAGGTAACTTCCTTTTTCATGATGCATCTTTATTTGGAAACATATGATTGACAGAGGGATTTACAAATAAGCTCTTATTAACCTTTAATAAATTTTTATTTATCATTTTCTACTTTAAAGTAATTGCTCACAGCAGGTGTTTAGCAATTAATATAAAGTGGAGGCATACATTAGCATTAATTCATTGTGGGATTGACATTTCTTGCTTCACTTTGTTCACACAGGTTGAACTTAGTGTAGCATTGGCATAGCATCTTGATCCTTTTGTGGCACCTTATCAAAGTTATCAGGGAATATAAATTTTGGTATGGTTGATGTTTGGGAGGCCTGTAGACTTGGTGTGACTTTCCCATTTTCCACCCTTTTATGAGTACACACCTTGTAGACCTAGTGTGTGTTTCTCATTTTTCCTTGAGGCTCACCTAGTGTATACCAAACTGCACTAGTCCTTTTGAGTGTATTTGATGGATGTGGAATAATACAACTTTCTAGTCCATCCTTTTTGCATTAGATTTAACATTGCATGCTTGTGTATCTTGTCTTGCTGCACATATCTTACATATCTTGTGTGTCCGAGCTTTGTCCTTATGTTCGTTTATCATGGGATCTTAGATCTTGGGGGCTTGATCACCCTCTTTGATCTTTGTCATCCTATATTTCTAATATTTGTACACTTGGACCCCTCTTGACACATATTTTTCTACTTTAGTGTGCGTTTGAGCTGAATCTTATACTCTCACTAAAATGAGGGCTAAATGTAGTGCTAGAAATTATATACCTTTACAATTCCACATTACGTTTGGGTCCCTTAATTAATCGAACTTAATTAAGCTTCTAATTTACCAAATTATGCATTCCAAAGACTAATTTTTTCTATTTTCTAAAGGGATAGCTTATATTTAATCAATACAATTAACATTTTAATCACCCCGCAGTGAATGCATCCTATACATATGGGCCAGGACCCATTCTCGCAAGGGCGAAAGGATCCTACTGAAGTCCTAGGCCCCAAATTTTAGTATTTTTTGGTAGTCTTTTAATGATTCAAATTTCATATGAAATTGTCAACTTTTAGAATCTATTTTTTGAGAAATTAGATAAACACCTATAAATACATACTCTTTTTATCAATTCAAATCTAAGTAACATCAACAAGAAATAGGTTCAAATTTTATATGAGAAAATATTATTGTCAAGAGCATTCAAGAGTAGATTTTTCGATCATTTGTTGAAGCATTCTAGATCCCATCATCATGTTTAAGCTTATATGTGTTCATGCCATCTTGTGAGGGGTAATACACATTATTGATCCCAAATCATCCAATCATTCAAGTATCCAACAAATCAAGAAAAGCAAGATCAAGTTCCTTGGTGTGATGTGTTTGACTTCAGTCCTCTAAGGGAAGCCATTAAAGGTTTCATGATTTATAGCAAGCAAGTGTTCATTCATCATTCCTTCCATTTATCAATTGTCATTATCTTTCTATCAAGGTTTAATTAACAAAGATGGGGTTTTATTAAGGAAAATCCCGATTCAAAAAAACAAAGTTTCCTCTCTTTGTATGTGCAGATTAAAAGTTGAAAAAGGATTGAAAGGATCTCAAGAAACAATTTTACAATATTGCATAAGTTTTCACCATTGTTTCCAAGCTATGAAAACTCAATTTCACATTTTATTTGACTTTCTAAAAGTGGGACTTGTGCCAAAATAAATCCAAGATCCAACACCCGAATTAGGACCCATTCACCCTAGGGTGAACCTGTCCTTCAATGGTGCTTAGAATAAACTTTTGGTGCTAGGTACATCGTCCAGACCCTTCTCAGATCCGCTTGCAAATTATGATTTCAATTTTTGTGTCTTTGGGAATTTGCATTTTATCATCTAGATCTTATCGTTCATTAGGTTTAGTTGCATCAAATAATTCCCATTTAATTATAAACCTCTCCATTGTCATAAGGAACCAAGAGATCTAGGTTTGATTGGCTCACCTTAGGGTTGAAAGTCAATCTCTACCCTTGTGATCTCCTTTCCTAATGAATTTGGGTGAAAGAGGGGCACCATTAGTTCCTAAGTTATTTTCATGAAGGACCTAGGATACCCCATTTTAATCCCTATCCCCCCTTTTCCCCACATTTTAGAATGAAAATAAATTGTTAGTGGTTTATTTAATAATGAAATATTACAAAATACCTTTGGGGTATATGAGGAAATGGGTGTTGTAAATTAAACCATTATATAATCAACACTCATTAGATACATGGGGGTCTCTAATAACACATTATTCACTAATAGACTATTTAATTTTGTCCCTAGCTATTGTACTAAAGATAAAAATGGATCAAGCCACATTGATAGAGGAAATTTTGAAAGAGGAGGCGATTGTAGAAGTGGTTCCTTCTACAACCAAGGCCCAAAAGGAAAAGATGATTCAAATCCAAACTAGAGAATGCTAAGCCAAGCAAAGGCTAGATAAAATAATTATAGAGAGGATAGAGCTCACTAACCAAGTTAACTATGAGATCAAGGAGGCTATAGAGAAATCCTACTAAGTGATACACGAGGAAGAGGAAAAATATGAAAACATAACTTCCTCCCCTCTAGAGAAATAAGCAAGTCAATTGAGCAACATGCACCCTCTCCTCCCCACTCCTCCCATATTCCATCTTCCTCTACCACTTCCCCTATGCAATTCATCAAGAAATTCTTAGCAAAAAATGGAAAATCTAGTGAGTAGCCTCAAGGTATGTGCAGGATCATCATGGAAAAAAAGGCCCTAGTTAAGTGGCGATGAAAATTTAGAAAATCAGAGTTAGACAACTTGACGTAAAAATCTGAATAAGTTATCTATATTATTTCAAAAATATGTAAGAATAGAATCTGTAGAAAATTGAATGTAGTTTCTAAACTACTAGGTTTATTTTAAAAAAAAAACTATTTGGTGAAAATTTGAAATTTCAATGCAATAGTACTTAAATTTAAAGGAAACAATAAGAAGTATGTGTCTATCTGACCACCCTTACCACAGTAAAATGAGAATATATTTTTATAATATTTTAGATATAAGTAGAGGTCTCATGTCTCGATGTGATGCATATTTTTTGTAATTTTTTTCCAAGTAAATAATTAATTATTAATTTTTTTATTACAAATTTTAAAAAATATAAAAAATCGTATGTCTGACCACCTTAACTTGGTCAAAACTTCACATAATTCTTTTTTTTTTATCCTATAATATGCAAAGCATAGAATGTGACACATGTTTTAGATTCAAAAAATGTGATACCATTTGAAAGCTATAGATTTTTTTTAATCATCCTATCAATCAGGACTTTAGTCATAATTCAAATAGAAAATGAATAATAATTATTTATTAAATTCAAAGTAAAGCATAATTTATATTGGTGGAAAGCTGAGAATATCCTTTAAAAACCTTTTTCGTTTCATCAATTTTGGGTTAAAAAAATCATCAGCCACATGGGCCGTATATGACTTACATATTGCCACTTTTTGGCCCATCATGATCCTACACATACTCCTCACCATAAATCCTTCAACTACCACTGATTGGATCTCAAGTCGATATTGGTAGTATATTCCCTTCCAAAAGTTGCAGTTAGGGGATATCTTACAACAGATAATAGGTGAAGATATCTTAAGGCAACATGTAGAGAATACAAAGAATTTTGAGGATATTATTAAAGATAACCTACATAAATTTCCTTAGATACAAGGGCACCCTTCCCAACCCCTTGTAGTACAAATAAAAATCTTGGTAGATGGAGTGTTGAAAGACTCAAAGGAGTAGAAAGACAAGATGTAGTAGATCATAATGGTGGAGGTTAACAAGGCTAGGATGGATGAAGAAAGGAATATATGCCACTAAACATTTTTCATTAGAGTACCATATTAACACACTAGAAAATGCATAAGGGTACATCAATGCATGTTGTATCAATTTTTCCTCCAATAGTCTAAAGTCACTATAAAGGTGAAAACTCAAATGGATCAAATTGAACTACATATCCTACAACTAGAAAAATCATATGATTCTCTTATAGATGTAGGTGGGTATATTAGGGAATATATGGAGAACATACACCTAATTCCATCAACTATAAAATCAAAGGAACCCCACAAGACATTATTTCCATCAAATTAGGGAAGTTGTCAGTTTGTAGTTGGAAAACATCATAAGGCTCCTCAAAGATACACAAAAATGGCCCCATATTCAAATCCCCACCATACTACAAGAAGTGAAATTCCTCCTTACATAAATCAATTTACAAAACCAAAGCCTTTAACAAGCTAAGGTATAGTGGGACAACACTTTTATTAACCTCAAGGAGATATACAAACACATTCTTCTTGAATAGTAAGGAAAAAGTTGTCTTGAAGAAAAGACAAAGTTTTAAAAGGGGGGATGATGAACTAGTAGGGGATTGACCATGCAAAGAACAACATACAATTCCCACCATAAACCACCGCAAAAAAATTGTGGAAATCCTAATCGAAGAGACACCCTTGAAGAAGAGCTATAAGAATATAAGGGACACTTCTCATCAAAAAAATATATGTATAAGATAAGCTATAATGCAATAGATAAAGTGAGAATAGAGATAGAATAAAATGAAAAATAATATCACATACTGATGATTGAAAAGGGATCAATCTCTCAATATATGTATATGATGAATGAAAATATATCTAGAGTTATCTCATATGTCTGTTATGGTAGAATACAATTAGTTTGTTTTTTATATATGTTAGTTTGTTAGCTAATCTATTGATAGTTTTCATTAGCCTCTCATCTCTCTATCACTACTGAGTCTGGGGTATAAAGACATCATATAGAAATTACTTGGGGGTCAATACTTCGGTCTATGTTCCCACATTTTTTTGCTAACAATGAATACAAATTTATCACATATAAAATAAAATAATTTCCTAATAAAGTATATGTTTCCATAACAAATTATAACTCTATGCTCATGTCCTAGGTAACATGTTTTCTTAGTGCAAACAAATAAAAAGAGTCTCGTATTTCAAATTTTTGTTGTAATAAATTTAAATTTGATGTGGTAAAGTTGACATAGGTTCTAATAATTCTAGTTATGGTACTTTGGGTGGTTAGTGTAGCCTCTTCATGGAGTAAAAATAATTTTCAAGGCACAAGAAATAATTTTTGATTTGCACTAAAGAAGGATTATTTCAACCATGAGCACTTGTAAATCTATTTATGGGTCGGGTGATCCCACAATACTGGTTTCCAATTTTTGGCCAAACTGGACACTGCAATTATTATTTTTAACTAAATCTTCATATTTGGGCACCTATAGCGGCTAAACCATGAGGAATTTGAAGATGATGAAAACTAGAGTCTCATCACATTTTGTCTGTAAATTCGAGAAATATTTTTTTCAAATTTTTTGGAATCAGATTGCACTTTTTTTTCCATCTCCCACTAAAACTGGTTTTTTTCAGAAAACAACATTTTTAAAAAGTGACGCTCACCGTATACAACATAACTTTTTTTGTATAAAGGATAAAATTCTATTGTTTTAAAATTTAGATTTGTAACTACAATATCTAGCACTTGCATTTGGTCTCATAGTTTTTTATTGAATATTTTTTCCTTAATCAAGTTTCAAAGTCAAACCAATTGTAATTTAGACATAGGCGGACTGTATACAACATAACTTTTTCTGTATGTATCGAAATTCATTTTTTTTTAATGGATCAAGGACATCAATACCCAGCCTCAATGTATTTTTAAATTTTTTATTTTGATAATCTGCTATTTTTCCACATGTGCAAAACAAAGAGCTTGAATTTCGGTGAAAAACCTATGTTTAATAAAACTAAAAAAACACATACATAATAAAACCAAAACATATTATAATTTAACTCGTTGGATAGCTCGTTCTGAGGACTACCATCTTCCAGTTGGGTTTGTGAAGTCTTCTCCATTTTCATCCTCAACCCGAGCTTCGAAGGACATAATTCTGCTAAAATTTGGTGGAAGAGGGGGAGAAGGGCAAAAAATGGGGGTTCGAGTGAACTCCCCTTCGAACGAACCCCCCTTCGCTCGAAAGGGTAAAGGGGGGTTCGTTCGAAGGGGGGGTCGCTCGAACCCCCCTTTTTTTTGAATTCCCCATAAGGGAATGTGGCATCACAGGGTTCAAGCGAACCCACCATGCAAAAGGGGGTTCGCTCGAACTAGGGGTTCTATCGAACCCCTCTTTTGGGTTCGTGCAAACCCCCTAGTTCAAACGAACCCTTTAAAACATGAAATTTTCAATGCGTGAGAATTTTCTCAAATTTCTTTCTTCATAAAAATTGTACACCACTATTATGAGTTTACTCGGCCCTTAATTGCTAGAACACACTTTATGGAAACTTTTCATATACCTAATATACAATCTTAGGCTGTCATTTGGGTAGCTTTGTCTAAAAAACAATTATATTTTATTTTTTATTAAATTCAAAGGATTCCATCAAAAAATGCATTTCTCTATTTCTACAATTTATTTACGTACCTTGTTGTATCATACATAGATTAGTTTATTTTTGTTATAAAGGAATGAGTAGGAGGAAATAATGGCTATTGTATACTAATACAATGAGTAAAGTTATTTCCTTGTCACTCACAATCTAGGATTCTCATTGGACACTTTATGATCCATATGTCAATGAGAATGTTAAAGGAAAAACAACTAGATTTGTATAGTTCTATTTAATATATTTGAAAATTTATGCTTGCCATGAACATTCATATTTGTTATTGATTAATTTTCTTTTCATTCCTATAAGAAAAATATTTAATGTTTTACAATAATTTTTCAATCATATTTTTTGTTATGCAATGATTCTTCATTCTTATTTTTTAGTTTTAGTTGTGAATATTCTAGGTTTGTATGTAACATCTTCCTATTTGATTTGCATTTGAGATTTTATGTCCATTTATCTTCTCATTTCCTTCAATCAAAAATTAAAATAAAATATTATGGGTTGTCTACATTCCTCCTCTCACAACCAATATTTCTTTCAACCAAAAATAAAAATAAAAATTTATCCACAAATTACTCCTACAATATTGGTAGAGAGTTAAGTAGCATTATAAGCTTTAGTTTTCTAATGACATCAGTAACCTATGTAAGTTTTTCCTAATGACTATTATAAACTAAAATCTTATATTAAAAAAATGTAGATCTTTTCCTATTCATATAATGTGAATTTTAACTTGCTACATAGATGGTATAAACATACAATTTAGGTACAACTATTAATTGCATTGTTCAAAATTATATAGTCTAACATCAACATAGATATATGTGTATTGTTGTTTTTATATGGCTTTCCCTTGTAGTTGCTACTGAATACAAGTTATATTTTTTTATTTAGGAAGAATTTTTTCCTTCTTAAATCTTTGAGCATTTTATGAGACCATGGCTCTTTATCCTATCAATTTAATAGTAGAATATTATAGTATCCAAATGCCTTACTACAAGACTCTAAATAAAGTCAAAATCTATCTATTAATATTTACTTTTTCAAACTCATAAAAATATATACTTAATAAACATTGTATTTACAGAAAAAAGATAAATACTCATTTTATCTTATTGACCAAAACTTATCTTTAACCTTTAAACTAATCAACATCAATTAAAAATATTTTTATAAAACTATTTTTTTATTAGATTAAAATAAAAATGTCCATTTAAAAATAGATAAAAAAATAACAGAAAATAACTATAAAATATATATATAACTAATGAAATAATAATTAAAGTAATATATCCTTATCTCATTACACTATTCCTAATTGTAATTACTCTGATTCATATAAGATCTAAGCTTGAAAAGTCTATAACTGATACGCTGAAGTGAAACTTATTGTGAAAATTGAAGGAAGAATACTTACTGTATATACAATCACAATGTCATTTTCTTCTTTAATCTTTTTCCAGCGATTGTCAAAATTCCTTTTACTATTTTCAATAATTGCGTTGAAATTAATTGTAAGACTGCCATCTTCGATGGGAAACATCAAATCGAGCATTATAATAATATTCAAATATGTATATGATATTCACATGTTAAACGAAGCAGATTCATACTTAAAATCATTATGCACCGTAAATATCATTCTAATTTCGTACCGAACAATTATTTAAGTAATTTTTCAAGTTTAGCAAAAGAAGGCGAGAATGGGCTGCCATAACTAGCATATATATATCTCAAATAAATTATTTTTATATTTATATATTTTATATTAAATTATTATAATAATTAATATATTATAATATGATAGTGTAATATTTGTAATTCAATTTTAAAAAATAATACTTATAATTTAATATTTAAATGTTAAGTTAAAATATATATTAATTTTTCTTAGGTCTAGAGATATATTTAATTTTAAAGGTTAAGGGATATAGTTAAGGTTAGGGTTAGGTTTAGAGATATAGTTAGGGTTAGGGTTATCATCAAGATTAGTTTAGGATTAGGGTTCGAGTTAGCATGAGGATTAGGGTTACAATTAGGTTTAGGGTCAAGCTTAGGGTTAATAGATATAGTTAGGGTTGGGGTAATAATTGGGGTTAAGGTTATCAAGATTAGGGTTATAGTTATGTTTTGGATCAAGTTTAGGGTTAAGATTATGGTTAGGTTGGAGTTAAGAGATATAATTAGGCTTAGGTTTTAGGTTAGGATTAGGGCTACAGATATAGTTTTGGTTAGAGTTAGGGTTAGAAATACAGTTAACATTATGATGAGGGTCAAGGTTTGCATCAAAATTAGGGTTAGGCTTAGCATTAGGATTAGGGTTACATTTAGGTTTGCAGTCAAGTTTAGGGTTAATAGATATAGTTAGGGTTGGGGTAATAATTGGGGTTAAGGTTATCAGGATTAGGGTTATAGTTATGTTCTCGATCAAGTTTAGGGTTAGGATTATGGTTAGGTTGGGGTTAAGAGATATAGTTAGGTTTAAGGTTTAGGTAAGGATTAGGCCTAAAGATATAGTTAAGCTTATGGTTAGGGTTAAGAGAGATAGTTAGGGTTAGAAATATGGTTAACATTAGGATGAGGGTTAGGGTTTGCATCAAAATTAGGGTTAGGGTTAGCATGAAGAATCTAGTTTAGGATTAGGGTTAGGATTAGCATTAGGATTAGGGTTACATTTAGGTTTAGGGTCAAGTTTAAGGTTAAGAGATAAGTTAGGGTTAGGGTAATAGTTGGGGTTAAGGTTATCAGGATTAGGGTTAGGGTCAGGGTTAAGAAATATGATTAGGGTTAGGGTTAAGTTTAAGGTTAAGGCTTTGATATATAGTTAGGATTAGGGTTAGGGTTGAGATTTAGTTAAGATTAGGGTTATAGTTAGCATTAGGATGAGGCTTAGAGTTAGCATCAAAATTAGGATTAGGGATAGCATCAAGATTTGCTCAAGATTAGGGTTACAGTTAGGTTTAAGTTCAAGGTTAGGGTTACGAATAAGGTTAGGGTTAGGGGTTGCATAATTTTTATGGTCATGCATAGGGTTAGGTTTTGAGTTAGAAATATCATTAGGTTTAGGGTCATTATATAGTTAGGTTTAGGATTAGAGATTTAGTTAAGAATAGGGTTAGGGTTAGGATTAAGAGACATAGTTAGGAATAGGGTTAGGGTTAGCATCAAAACTAGGATTAGGGTTAGCATGAAGAATAGTTTAGGATTTGGGTTAGGATTAGCATTAGGATTAGGGTTACATTTAGGTTTAGGGTCAAGTTTAGGGTTAAGAGATATAGTTACCTAAGGTTATGGTAATAGTTGGGGTTAAGGTTATCAGGATTGGGGTTAGGGTTAGAGTTAAGAGATATGGTTAGGGTTAAGGTTAGGGTTAGGGTTAAGTTTAAGGCTAGATATATAGTTAGAATTAGGGGTAGGGTTGAGATTTAGTTAAAAGATTAGGGCTATGGTTAGCATTAGGATGAGACTTAGAGTTAGCATCAAAATTAGGGTTAGGGATAACATCAAGATTTTCTCAAGATTAAGGTTACGGCTAGGTTTAAGGTCAAGGTTAGGGTTATGAATAAGGTTAGGGTTAGGGGTTGCATAATTGTTATGGTCATGCTTATGGATAGGTTTTGAGTTAGAAATATTATTAGGTTTAGGGTCATTATATAGTTAGGTTTAGGATTAGAGATTTAGGTAAGAATAGGGTTATAGTTAGGGTTAAGAGACATAGTTAGGATTAGGGTTAGGTCTAGTATCAAGATTAGGGTTAGGGTTAGCATCAAAATTAGGATTAGTGTTAGCATGAAGATTGGCTTAAAATTAGGGTTAGAGTTAGGATCAAGATGAGGGTTACAATTAGATTTAAGATCAATTTTAGGGCTAGAATTATGGTTAGGGTTACAATTTACATCATGGTTATGGTTATGCTTAGGGTTAGGTTTTAGGTTAGAGATATATTGATGCATTTTATTAAACATTAACCCCTAATTGTAACCCTGATCTAAATCCAAGATTTATCTTAGAACTCTAAGTGAACCATAACCCTAATTTTATGATAAAATTTAGTGTGCATTAATTTGGCAAATATAGTATGGTAGTTTTAATATATTAATTTAAAAACTTATGATAAAATTTAACCCTAACTGTAATTGTAGTTGTGTCCTAGCCCTAATTTAACCCTAACCTTATTAGAATCCTAACCGTAATAGTAATATTAATTTAATCCTATAGCTAATCCTAATTGAACACTAATAGTAATTAAATCTTAATCTTAACCCTAACTCTAACCCTAATTTAATGCTAATAGAATCATAATCATAATCCTAATTAAATTCCCATTATGTAGTTTATATAACATAAAAAATAAACTCCATAAATAACCCTAACAATCAAAACCTAACTATAATTGAAACTTAATTAAAACCTAACCCTAATCCCAAGTGAATGCTATTCCTAACCCTAAATGAACTCTAGCCTTAACTAAAATGTAAGCATTAACAAAGGATAACCCCAACCCTTATTGAATTGTAATATTAATTGTAACCCTATATGAATTCTAACCTTAATTGATCCTAAAACCTCACACAAATCTAATCCTAACCCTAAATCAACCCTAACCCTAACCATAATTGATTTGTAAAACTAATTGAACCCTAACCTTGAAAAAATGTAATCCTAACTTTAATAATAATGTTATATAAATTATTTTTAATCTATCCTTAAAAATTAAGTGTAAATCTAATTCTTAATTAGATTATTTTTTAAAGATAGATATGCTAGTTTGAAATAAATTAATTTAGCTTTATTATATTTTCTTTCTATTTAATTTTGCGATTTTAAATTACTATATTTGTGTACAATAAATTTTTTAGTGAAATCTTGAATTTATATTATTTATTTATAGATACATATTTATTTTGAATAAAAAGAATATGATTGATTTTTCTTTTTTTAAAATGTTTCAATTTTTTTAAAAATATTAAATATTTTGTAAGATTTAAATATATTAATTTAGAAAGTTATTTTTATGTGTAATAGTTAATTTGAGATATTTCTTAGCTTTCTAATTTTTGAATTTTGAAAACATTAATTTGGAATTTAAAAAAAAACAATTATTTTTCATCTCATTATTTTATTTTATTCTTGTTTTAAAAAAAATATTTTACAACATGATATGAAATAATATTTTTATTTTTATAAATATTTTCCATACTTTTTAATTTTAAGTGTAATAATTTAGAAACCTACTTTTATAAGTAATAATAAATTTAAGGAAATTTATTTTATACTTAATTTTTTTACAATTTAGAAACTTTGTGTACTAATTTAACATTTTTTTTAATGTCTTATCTTTAAAAATTATATTTTTTGATTGGAAAAAATTATTTAAATAAATCCAGTAGATTTACAACATTTCCTTTACACTTGATTTTATAAATTTTAGAAATTATATTCTTGTGTAAAAAAAATTGAATTTTACTAGAACCCAATCTTTATCATTTTAAGAAAAAATATCAGACACTAAAATTTTAGACTTAAATCATTTAAAAACTCTATTGCAACCCAATCCTAGAGCCAAGCCACAATCATCATCAAAGCATGAAGATATTGATTGAGCTTCATGAAAGGTGAAAAATTGCCTTTATATCTCAGATAGAGATGCATTGAGGGGTACAAAACCAGACCTGTTTATTAAAGAAAACAAGTGATCATGTATTTTATCACTATTTGATTGTACTTTACAGCCATGCTTCAGGGAAGTATCATCTTTATTGCATATATTGTTGGATGCCGTAATGGGTAGGAGATGTGAAATTCTCTGAGTTGAGATCCATTTCTATGTTTCCAAATTACACTTCAGCATAAATAAATGCTATAAATATGAAAAGTAATAAAGACTATGAGGAGGATATAATAAAAAATTATGAAATCCACCACTCAAAAAACTTGATGTATCAGATCTATCCATAAATGTAAATATCTAATCTCTTTGTTTCATTAAAATCCATAGACTTTCCAAAATTTTGTAAGTGGTCGCATTTTGAGGAAAACACAATTTAACCAGAATTGACAAAATATACACCTCCCAGTAAGCCTGAAAACATCTTCCATTGTCATATACTGATGTGTACCACTTCATCAATCCTACCAATATAACAAATCAAAGTATGCGTAAGTCAGTTCCAGGATGTCATAGTTCATTTGCCCTACAGCTCAAGAAGGTAAATTCCTCCATAGCCAAACAAATAAAACGTATCCAGCCAAAAACACATTGGAAACATAGTACTTGTATAGGCAAAAATTTATTGAATTAAAGAATGAATCACACTTCCTTTTCACATAGTACTTGTATAGGCAAAAATTTATTGAATTAAAGAATGAATCACACTTCCTTTTCACTTACCCATATTAGATGCCTGCTGCTTGACAATGTACGCATTTCTACTCTACCCAATTCTCTAGAAAACACTCACCCAAGATCATCTAAATCTCCTGGCAGCGAATAATAACAGCAAAGGGAAATGAAAAGATAAAGAGCGGTGAAGTCATCAATGTCGAAACAACACAACAATACTATGCAGTGAGACTATTTAATTTTCTCATATCTATAAGAGCATTTGCGTTGAAATGAATTAACATCATCATAAGGTAGAAACACAGACTAACCTGTGAATGTTCTTCTCAATCTTCTATTATCCTATAGCCTTCCTTTGTCTCTACCTTCTAGCATGCATCCCCCTTACATTCATAACTATCTCTATATATAGAGATAAAAGAAACTTCCTGAATTGACACTCTATTTTGCCGTTACATGCAGCTAAACATGCAGCCAACCAGCCACCTCATGACATTCAACCTCTTCCTCTTCCTCTTCGAATACTGGCAGCTATCAGTCAATTTTTTTTAAAAAGCTAAAAAAGTTAACACAGATGTTGCTGCCATTGTAGATCGCCTCTCGGCGAAACAAATGATTTTCTGAAAGTAGGGCACTATATCAAAGATAAGAACATGTTTTGAGGCCACTAAATGATTGTATGTCTCTTTCTTACACAACTTATTAGCCTTTAATAGTCTCACATGCAAAATTGATTTTCTTGGCAGTCGGTTGTCTAATTCTTTTTAATTATTTTAATATATATTTTTTGATTAAATTTTTATCATACAATTTTTTTGTATTTATTCATAAATTTATTGTTTGTTAAGTCTTTGGATTTATGATGTAACTGAATCAAATATCATCAGCTAAATTTGCTGATTCCTCATCTATCCCTCCTCTCCCTTCAACTTCTTGTTTTCATCAACCATTGTGGAGATATAAGAAGTTTCAATGAGTTTCAAGAAATATAATAAAATTACATTTATACTAATTTTTATAACCAATAATTTTATATACACATTAGATTAATATATTAATATTAATTTCATATTTTTGATGATTTTTATTTATTTAATCTTTTGTTAAAATGAAATGATAATAGTACATAATTCGTAAAAGAAGGGTTAGTTGTAAAAAGATATGCCTTCAAAATTTAAATTCAACAAAGTTTAAAATAAAGACAAAACCATAATAACAATGATCCAACCTAAACATTACTAAGCAAGTAAAAAAGTCTCAGTAGAAGGGGAATATTTGTCATCTGACTTTTCCTAAACACTTATAGGGACAACATTATCAATAGAATCCCAATTAGTGAGAGCCCCATCCTTTTCAAGGGTATTTGATGAATAAACACAGATTAGGGAGATTGTCAACTCCAAGCATAGAAATGCTAAAATAAATAAATAACCATCTATGAGATAAGGCCTTAAGATGATAAAACTAAATGTCACACAACATAAACAAAGAAAATTCTCCCTAAATCCCACTAAACTCCAATTAGATGACCAATCTAACAATCAGGATCTTCATGATTAACATATAAGTGGCAGGCTCTATTTTGGCACTTTTTCCAAAGTGGCAGGAAATTTGAACCTGTTTCGTCAATTCTTTTCCAAAAGAGCTATACCCTGTGTGCTAATGTCAATCATATGTTAATAATTTTGTGCCTTCCAACAGTGTATACTACAGTAGATGCATGCATTCGATCTTGTCTACTTTGTCACCTGGTCCTCTATTAAATCCATCAAAACCATTTTTGGTTTCACATTCCTTCTCACCTCTAAGATCTTAATGTTCAATCACCTAAAGCCTTGCCCTTTTGCAGTTACACCAACGAAGAGATCAGATCAGAAGAAGGGCCCTCTTGAACTGGTTTCTAATTAACGGTAGGGTCCATCTCTTCAACCATGCTGTATGGGGCACAAAATCCCTACGTTCTTTTTTTTTTTTTTTGAAACTTCAAGGAGGGTAAAATTTTTATTAAATCAAGGAAACATTACAAAGCAAGGGAATTAAATGGCCCTATCAAGCTCCACCAAGCGATCCAATTGTTGAGACAAATCTAGGGATAATTGGCCCCAATCCACCAAATTCCAATCTTGAATATGATCCGACGCCCATTTAGCCAAGCAATCAGCCACCCCATTCCATTCTCGAGGAATATGAGTGAAAGTAATATACTCCAGAGATGCATAGAGGGTGAGAATTTGTTGCACAATCAAAGTTAGTTGCCAACTCACATCATCCAAACACTGCCTTTTCAGCAAGTTCACCACAACCTGTGAGTCAGACTCACAAATGATCCTTCGCCAACCCAGTTGACTGCCCCGCTCCGCAACCAATAAAATAGCCTGAGCCTCCATAAGATTATTAGTATGAAGGCCCTTATACACAGAAAAGATAAACCGGACCTCGCCATAACTATCCCTGCCAACACCCCCAATCCCTGCATGCCCCGGGTTTCCCCGAGAAGAGCCATCAGAATTGATTTTAAGGACACCATGAGGGGGAGGAGTCCATCTCCCCTCCCTATTCACCTTCGGGGTAGGATGTCTACATCTGTTATGCATGAGCTGACGTTGCAGAGGAGGAAGATGAAGATGATTACAACAATCAACGTCACGAGGATCCACCAGCATAGTCATATCACACTTAGCTGCAATGGTTTCCCTAAGAGAATGTAGAATTTTCCACTAGAGATGAGGGGCCCTCAGAAGCGAATCCTGAAAGATCCGCCTATTCCTTTCCAACCACAAGTTCTAGATAATAAAGGAGGGCCCAAGAGCCCAAGCAGCCTGAAGAAAGGTGGTAGAAACAGGGGCCTTACCCCACCGTTCCCCAAACTCCACCAAAGAGGAAGCATGCTAGCAAGCTGTATTCCACACCCCCCACCAGAAATGCCAAATCTCCCTAGCATAGGCACAATGAAAGAAGAGATGGGAGACACTCTCTTCACTACCATGACATAAAACACACATAGAGGGGCCATGAAAACCTCGCTTACATAAATTATCGCAAGTAAGACACCGGTTCTGAGCCACTAACCACATGAAAAAAATGCACTTGGGCCAAGATAGCTTGTGCTAAACTTGCTTCCACCAAGGAACCTCAGTGTCCCCAAACAACTGTCTACCCAATTTCTTATAACCAACCGCCACAGAGTACTTTCTGGACAAATATGAGCCATCCCAGGCCAAGACATCTGGGCCCCTCAGAGAGTTATAGGCACGAGAATCCAAAAGCTCAAACAGCTCCCGCCTATCCCCCTCAGACCCTCCAGGCGGCCACTCAGAAGGGTGCTTCCAGCGAAAACTAATAGCCAAGCCACCATGCTGCGCCACCTTATAATGCTCCACAGTATCCTAGTCGGCCGCAATAAATACATCACATAGGGACTGGAGGTGAGGAGAAGAAGAGAGAATAGAAGGGTGACCATCCCAAGAATCCACCCAAAAAAGAGCCTGTGACCCTAAATGACAAATCCAAAAAAACGCACCCTTAATCAATTGCTCCCCCACTTTCAAAGTATGTCAGATCATAGACCCACTCCCTTCTAGAGCATAGCGAGGAACCTCAAAAGAGGTAACACCCCGAAGATATTTATGGTTGAGAATACGAGCCCATAACTGATGTTGATTGGTACACCATCGCCAATATAGCTTGGCAGCGAGAGCTTTCCCATTCAAAATGGCAGAGCGTAAACCAAGCCCACCCTCTTGCTTCAGTCTACACACAAAATCCCACTTAACAAGGCTCCACTTGGGGGACAACAAATTGCCGCTCCAAAGAAATTGGCGAGAAAGAGTATCAAATTCCTTAAGGAAATACATAGGAGCCGCTTGAACAAAGCACCTATAGGTGGGGAGGGCCTGGATAACAGACTTTAGAAGAGTCACCCTAGCAGCAGTAGACAGCCAGCGATGAGTCCAATGAGTAACCTTCCTTCGAAGCTTATCAAGCAACAACTGCCAGGAGGACCTAGGCTGACGGCCAACTGCAAGAGGAATGCCTAGGTAGACAAAGGTAAGAGACCCAATTTCAAAATGCAAAAGAGCAGCAATCCGTTGTTGGATGGAAAGAGGAGTATTAAAGAAGAATATGGATGACTTTTTCTCATTGACTTTATGTCCCAAAGCCGCAAGATAGTCATCCAAAGCATTCCTGAAGGATTCAGCCTCCCTAATACGAGCCAATCCCATAAGAGAGGTGTCATCCACAAATTGAAGATGGGAAAGCTTTGGCAAGTCCATCCCCCACTTCCACCCATGAATCAAACCATGAGAGACCTGAGATTTAAGAAGCCGACCAAGCCCCTCAGCCATAATAATAAACAAATAAGGTGAGAGCGGATCTCCCTCACGAACGCCCCTAGTAGCCCCAAAAGGCTCTGAAGGTTCCCCATTCACAATAACTGAAAAGGAGGAAGAGGTCACACAACTCAAAACCCAACTCACCCATTCAGGGGAAAAACCAAAGGCCAAAAGAATCTTCTGAAGAAAACTCCATTTAACTTTATTATAAGCTTTGGCCATATCCAACTTGATAAACATAGACCTATCTTGAGAGGTAGCCATGGAATGAATGGCTTTAGATGCAACCACCACCCCATCCAAAATTTGACGACCAGCCACAAAGCCGCCTTGCTCCTCCGAAATGATCACCGACAGGTAAGATTTGAGCCTCTCAGCAATCAACTTCGTAATAATCTTATACACCACATTATAGAGCGCAATAGGTCTAAAGAAATCGAGAACAAGAAAGGTAGCATTCATTGCACAAAGCATCTGCTTACTATGGAGAGACTCACAGACCACTTCCAACACATCAAGCTTCACAATATCGCAAAACTCTTGAAAAAACTCAACGGCGAAACCATCAGGACCAGTGGGCTTTTCCCTTGTTCATCCCAAACACCACCTCTTCAACTTCTGACAAAGTCACAGGCCGAATAAGAGAAGCATTCAAACCATGGGAGATTAAAGAGGGAATGCAAGCCAGGACCCTATTCTTCGCCGCCTCCGTAGGGAGTGAGTCCTCTTTGAACAGATTAGAGTAGAACTGGCGAGCCTCTCCAGACAAAGCCTATTGTGAAGAAATTGAGAGACCCTCAGAATTAACAAGAGAAGGGATAAAACACTTATTTCGACGAGCTTGCACTGAATGATGGAAAAATGAAGTATTCCTTTCACCCTCTTAAAGCCAATCAATTCTAGCCTTTTGTTTCCAGAATATCTCTTTGTGAAGCTCCCATTCCTCCACCAGTTTTAGGGCCTAAGCCTCAGCATGACCAAGGGCCTCCGAGAAACCCAAATCCCGGATCTGGCGGGTAATAACAGCAAGGCGATCCTGCGCCTCTCTTTTCCTGGCCCGAAAATTACCAAAACACAACCTATTCCAATGCTTTAGGTGATACTTGACATATTGCAGCTTCTTAACCAAGCAATACATGGCAGTACCATACGTAGGGGTGCCATCCTGCCACCACTTAGCAATAAGATCTCCCAAGGATGGGTCACGTAGCCACATAAGCTGGAATTTGAAAGGAGGATTCTTTGGACTTGGGAAGGCAGAAGTCGAAAACTTTATTGGCCAATGATTAGAGCCACACCAGTCCAGAATCTCAAAAGAAATAACCAAGCTACCTCTAACCCAAGAGCAAGAGACAAAGAAATGATCAAGCTGCTGGGAGATCGCTTCAAGCCCACTCCGTCTATTATTCCAAGTGAAAGTTCCGTTAAAGGGTTTAACATCCACCAAAGCAAAAGAGTCTACATTAGCCCGAAATAGGTCTGAAGCAAGGCCAAGCCTAGGAAACCCTCCCCTTTTCTCCTCCAAGCTCAACACCGCATTGAAATCACCAGCTAAGATCTAGGGCAAAAAGGGTGCACAAGACCTAACATACCTGATATGGTCCCAAAGCTGGGTTTTACCCCGAATGTCAATCGGAGCATAAACATTACTGACTAAAATAGTCTCCCCAGATTCCAAAACAGAAGCCACCACAGAAATAGTAGGCTGACTTGAGATCCACCAGCGAGGAATAACCTTACGAGGGTCCCAGAAAAGAGCGAGACCCCCAGAGGTTCCCCTAGACCCAATACACTGGCACTGGCCTGTAAACCAAATATGAGGGGCTTGTTGAAGTATGAGATCCACCTGAAGCTTAGTTTCCTAGACACAGAAAATATCAGGAGAATGCACCATAATCAAATCTTGAACAACCTTTTGATGGGGGGTGCTATTCAACCCCCTTGCATTCCATAAGAGAATAATCATAAGGAAGGTTGAGAGAAATGGGCCTCCTGGGTCTTAACAGACCCAGATTCCACCAACAAATCTCTAATAAATTTAAGCTTGTCAGCATCCTTCTTACGACCAGCTTTCAAAGAATTATCAAAATGGCCCTTCTTGAGAGGGCGTTGCTGGATCCCCAAAGCAAGAGATGCTCCCCTACCTTTACCTGAGGAAAACACTGCCTTAGCTAAATCTGCTAAAACAATATCATCCTGCCCATCTGCAGAGGCCCCAGGAGGCTTAGAAATCCGCTGCTCTAAAACTGGAGAGATATACTGAACAACAATTGCTTGCTCCAGCCCTGTATCCAGCCCACCGGCCATACCTGTGTCCCCAGAAGAAATCTCAATAGGGGTCCCTTCCTCTAGAGACTGATTATCCAGGGCCTCAAATCGATTAAAACCTTGGTCACTCTGCCTATCCTTATGGGCTCGCTTCTGACCCCTCCCTTTGTTTCTTTGCTTTTAACAGGAGTAAAGCCATCCTTATCCGGCCCCCTTTCAGCCATAGGCGCCTTGCCTTTATCCCCTTTATCCATCGAAGGCCCAGAAGGAGGTGAAGAGGAAGCCCCAACCGCTTTGGGTGCCCAAGGACACTAGCGCTAAAAGTGTCCGTACTCGTGACAAAAGCGGAAACAAAAAGGAAGGGACTCATATTCTAGAGATTGAATCCATGAGGCAGAACCAATACAAATCTCTAAAGAATCTGGAAAAGGGTTATTTAAATCAATTTCAACACAGATGTGAGCATAAGGGAATACCTTTTTATCCAAAGTATTTTGGGCGATGGCAGCTGGCTTCCCCAACAAGACAACAATCCGATGCAAAATATCCTCTCTTCAGAACTCCAAAGGCAGCCACGAAAGATGAACCCAAACAGGAACTCATGTAGGAAGATCCTCTATCGCATTAAACTCTACATGCCAGGACTTAATGAACAAGCCCACATGATTGTAGAAATATGGTCCTCCCTCGAAAACGCGATTGTGATCCGAGATGCAAGAGAAATCCACCATAAAATAGCCATTCCCAGCCACCAACAACTCGAAATCACCCTCAACCTGCCAGGTGCGACGAATCCAGGACTCCAACGCCAAGAGGGGTACACGAATGCCCAAAAAATTACAAATCAGAGTGTGTTGACTCCAATAAGCAATGTCCTCCTAAACCAATTCAGGAGAAATAACCAGAACAAGATGATCATGGCACTGCGACAGGCATCCGTTCACTTTCTTGAGCTTAGAACTCTCTCCTACAAAAGATGAATCCGTCTTGTGTGCATGCATGGCTTTCGAAAATGGCTGAGACAGCTTTGGCCTAGCAAGCACCATGCTATTGGTAACCGCAGCCATACCCCACCCCCGACACTAACCCCAACACCCATGCCCACACTGCTTCCACCACCCACCCCAATGCCCACACCCCACACTCCGCACCCGACACCCCCTCCTTCCCACCGCAGCAGCTCCCCTCCACGCGAAGCACAAGAAACACAGGCCCCGGCTTGTTACTGGCCGTGGGCAACCAAGGGCTGGTTGCAGTCAGGGACTCATGCCAGCAGCTTCCATTTGCCAGCAGTCAAAAAATCCTCACCAAATCCCCACATTCTTATTCAGTTTCTCTCTTCTTTATTTTTTGGAGTTTTGTGTGTTGAAAAGAAATTGATTTACACTTGCTTCCCTTAACAAAAGTTTTATACGGAGGCCATGGAAAGGAATCTGGACCAATGAAGTATGACAAAACATTTGTATACTTGATAGTAGGATTGAAGTCTTTTGTAGGGTCAATCTGTAGTGGAGTATACAGTATGAATGACACTCTGTAGATTTCAAGCCATATTGTTTGAGAAGCAAAGGTATGCAACAATTTCTATCTTCACTGTTTAATTATCGTATTTTTTAAATTCTTCTTTCGTGTATGATTTAAATTTGTAAATCCTAGAGTATCTTAAATCTGGGAAAATTTCATAGCATTTGAGTTGGATTAGTATTGGGATGGACGGTATTTTAGGAAGGTTCAATGTTTCATTTCTGTGAGCATCACCTAAATGTCACGAGTATTGAGTGGACTATTCATTATCATGAAAAATAAATTTTTGTGAACCCTTACTCATTAAACATAGATCATTGACTTTGACTCACTACACAATTGAATTTTGATAATAATATCATAATATCTTAAACATGCTTGTAAGTGTCTACAATATATGATGTTATTGTTTCAGACAACTGCCAAGGAACAAATAAGTAAATGATTTGGATGAAATAGAAAATTGTGAGGCTAGGGCATGTTACATATAGAATATGTCACTATCGCATCTACCAACTATTTTCCCCCTCGCACCCCAGATAGGCATCTATTGGTTCCATCTCTCCCAATAGCCTTATCCTAAAGAATAACGGAGGTGTGCGAAGCTAGCCTCAAGCTAACATTAGTCAGCTCGTGAGCATAATGGTATAAGCCTACCTGACTGTGAGACTGATCGATCGAACAGAGACAAAAGTTGGTTCCACTTAGATAAAAATTAGTTAGGTTAGAATATCACTTCTTGGAAAACGTGCTATTTTTTCGCTGATATAGATGCAAAACCCCACCGTCCTAAGGCAAATATGGATGGTGGGGTCCGCCTCGTGTGGGATGGCCGCATCTATAGTTGGAAGAGGCCTTATGATTTAAGCGATGCTTTTATCTTACAATATGATAGAATTCGTGTTGGATATTTTCTATATCATAGAATTCGTGCTTCCTGCATCTATAATCCCGCCCCACCCAGAAAGTGGCCTGCGTCCATCAACTGACCATGGTAGAGCAGAGGTCTTAAACTACTATATCAGATCAGTCCCTTCCAACTCTACTACTGGATTGGTGAATGGAAGACCAGATAGATGGGAGGTGGTCAGAGGTGTCGGATGGAGGAGTTGAACCCCAGATGGTCGGGTTTGTCCCTTCTCCTGCTTGAACAATCCAAATAATAGAACTGCTGCCTCCTATTGTTTGTCCAATAATAATAAACCAGAAACTGTAAGCCATAGCAAAACAATGTCGACTAATCGCTTAGACTTAAAGATCTTCCTTTATTTTCATCAATGCACTGTACGACATCTTGCATCCCGGAGACTCTATTCATATACAAAGAACGTGACACAAATAGTGGGCAAAAAATAAGATAGCTTAGGAGAATTAGCCATGATTAATATCATGCAGGTGGATTATCCAGTTCACAACACAACATGCATACACATCTATGCTTCTTGTTAATAAAATTGCAGCAGTAAATGAAAGAAGAAAACAGATAAAATTGAGAAGAACACACACATACACATAAACACAAAAGGATGCAAAAGAAAAATCAGATTTTTAACGTGGTTCATCAAAAGGCTACATCTACACCAGAGCAGGAGATAGCTCCGTTTCTATTAAATCCAAATACGATACTTTGTTACAACATACATCTATATACATCCTACATCGATATACACTCCAACACACTCCAAATCTAACATTGGTTAATTTAACCTCTGAATGACTATATTTAGCCTCAACATGGAGCATAAAACATGCAAAGATCGATGCATAAAGTAGCTGACAGGAACGTTACAAATAGTAAAGGATTGGGCTGCACAAAACAGAGGCATTACACCAACACTTCTACCTCCCTTTTTATAAACATAGTAGTGTTTTATAATAATACATTGTATCGACCAGAAGAGAGAGAAAAAAAATGTAGTAGTCTTTCCTAGGAATGATAATAAATCTTCTGTATGAAATCATTAATTGTTATTTATTACATTTAAATTACAAACACTATTGTGTTCGATAGGTAGTTTCTCCACAACAATTTATTTTGGGTATAAAAATAAAGGTTATCCTATGAGCTAAGGCAACTACATTGATGAAGAAACTAAACATATCGTTTGTAGCTCAAATGCTTTACATTAGTCATAATTAAATATACTTTACGAATTTTGTAGGAAATTAATGTTTATATTTGTAATAAAATTATTTGTGATTTAGTGATCATATTAATATTTTGCTAGTTATTGGGTATTTAGTTCATGAAGGAAAGTTCGAAAAGTTATTAGAGGAATGCAATATTTTATAATCATTTGTATAATATTTTATAATACATTAAAAAAAATATTAATATTATTTAAATATATTGATGTTATTTAGGAAAGTAATATGGTTTAATTTTTTTTTTAAATTTCCCCTTCCATTTCTCAATATGATATCAGAGTTTTGTAATGGTTATTTCCTATGGAGTGATATTAATAATGGTAGTCAATTTTAATTTATAACTTTTGCAACAACTTGGACAACACCAAATTGGATTTTTGCAAGGAGAATGGGCATGTGAAAATAAGCCACAACATTGCACATAGGGAATGTGTTAGGCTACCACAAGTGACAAATGATATTCTTCTAGGTGCAATGCCATGTTTCTTATATTTTTCAAATAGTCATTGCTTATTTGAAGAAAAAGTTGAAATGGTGAAAGTATTCTATATGTTTTTGTGTATAGGTGTTTTAACCAAGCCTAAAGTGCAAAACCAAAAGAAATGAAAACAAGGAAAACAAAAACAACACTTCACGATTAGGCCTAAGTTGAACTTGAACAAATACAAGAAAAGAATGATGTTACCTTTTCCAAGTTGATCGGTTGGTTGGCCCTGTAGATTCATTTGATTTATGTGCTCCTAGATTGATTTCGACAACATAATGGCTTGTAAATTTTTGATTTAGATGCAAGATGATGGTTGAAGATTGAAGGCTTGAGATGGGTTGAATGTGATAGATTGCTTGAATGTGAGTGTTGCTTGAATGGTTAGGCTTGTGAAAATAACTAAGTGTTAACCATTTATCCAAGGAGAGATGAATGACTGGTCTAGATTCATTCTTGGTCAATTCAAGAGATCAAGGGAGGAGATCAAAGGTTGACCAAAAGGAATTAAAAATTTATTTTTAATATGTATGGGGAAGACAAAAGGAATAAAATATCTCTTGAGAAACCTTGGGTGAATAAATAGAATTTAAAATCTCATTGGAAAGGACATGGGGATTGTAAATGGAATTAAAAATTCCATGAAGGGTGTTGGGAGAATAAAATGGAATTAAAAATTCCATTGGGATGTGAGAAGAGTTGACTAAAGGGGGGTGATTAGACTAGTTGATGAAGGATTGGAAGAGGGTTAGATGGCTAATGATGATTAGGAGCCAACTTGCAAAAATGGAGGATGTGACACTTCCTAATCATGGATTAGGAATGTGCACATCCCTAATGATGGGATTAGGAGATGAATTAGGATTAAGTGTGGATGAGACATAAAGAGAATTAAATATGTGAGTTATTTATTTAATTCTTTGGAAGAAAGGGATAAAGTAGTATGATATTTAATTATTTAACTAAATACCTTAAATATTTAGAGGACTTTAGGGGTATTAATTAAATGATGGTAATATTATTTAATTAATGTGAGTAAAAGGATATTTAGATGAACATGATAAATTTGACCAAATGTAAGCGGTCAAATTTAGGTGTCTGCAATTTTAATCCTAGTTTAAAGGAAGGAAAATAAATTTCATAAGAAAATATATTCCAAGAGGCAATGTATCTAACAAGTTTGATGTCCTTGTTAAATCCTAGTTTAAAGGAAAGAAAATAAATTTCATAAGAAAATATGTTCCAAGAGGAAATGTATCTAACAAGTTTGATGTCCTTTAAATTTTTGATCTTCCTAGTTTGGTGCTTCTTAATCTAGCACATTGTCCAATTTAGAAATAATGAATACTTCAAATCATATATTGATGTCTTCTATCGAAGGGTTTTCTACTTCTACCAATATTATGGAAGAATATGCTAAGACAAAGGATGTTGATTCTTTTTATTCTATATTGATTTATATCTTCATATTATCTCGAAGAAATAAAATAAAGTTTATGAAGATTATATTATTCTCTAGAAGTGTCCCATGAGATAAGTATAAAGGATTAACTAAAGAATATAAATCCTCCTCTTCTTGGTCTTTGAAATAATATTTAAAAGATTACTTTAGAAAAAGCTTCCAAAGTGGGGAGGAAAAGAGATTGAGAGAAGGTAAGCATGATAAGGGAATATTTAGTGGAATTTGGAGTCATTAGGACACTAGATTCTCATCTCTCATATCTAGAAACGATAGTTACTTCATGGAATTGCAAGGGTCTAAGAAGCACCCTCAAAAAAAGGCTATTCAAAATCTTATTTGGTAACATAAGCCTAATGATATTTTTCTTCAAGAAAATAAGCTTTTAATAGAGGATATAATTGATTTATCCTCTACACTTTGGAAAGGAACCCATTATAAATGTATTTGTGGTCTAGGTCTTATTGGAAGGATGACCTATTTATGAAATCCTCACTAATTGAATCCTTCTTCTTGGATTGTAAGAAAACATTCTTTATATATAGAGGCTTATTTCTATAACTTGGGCTCCTTAATTTCTCCATCTAATGTGTATCATCCTACTTTGGTCTCATATTAGTTTTCTTTGATCTATGATCCCTAATACTCCTTAGATTCTAGTATGTGACTTCAACACCATTCTAAGACTTCATGAGAAATTTGGTAGTTCTATCAAGTTAGATATATCATTTCCTTGTTCAAGGATAATATATCTAATCTTTAAATGGTTGATGTTAAAATAAGAGGCTAAATTTTTACTTAGAATAATTAAAGATGTGGAATTGCTTCAATTTTAAGCATATAGACCATATTTTAGTCTTAGAATGTTGGGTTGGTGACAATTAGATATCTATTTCTAACATCTTATAATGAAAAAGGACTTGATCATTGGCATATAAAATTTTATTCCTCTCTATTTCCTCTTCCCAAGAACCCTTCTTTCAAGTTTTAGTTAATGTGGCTTAGAGATTTAGGTATTCATGATCACATGGATGACTGGTGGTTGGCATGTAAGGATTTATTTGGTATAGCTATTTTTTCTTTCTTTAAGAGAATTTAGTACATAAAATTTAATCTCACTTGGAGTGGAAAAAATAAATCTTGTGAAAATATATTTTGGTAAAAATCCTAGGTTCAAGAGAGGTTGGATGGTATCACTTTTTAGATAAAGTAATTTGTATGAATTTAGAGAGGCTTATTGATGAGTCTTTGTGCTCTAAATAATTTATTGATAACTCTATGAAGATATTTTTTAGCAAACAAAAATCTCATATTGAATGGATTCAATGAGGGGGATAAGAATATTTATTTCTTCAATAATTATGTCAAAGAAAGGAGAAATGACAATGTTATTGTTTACTATGAACTTTTCTCAAGGTGCTCATTTTTCTTCTTTCCAAGATATTTCTAGGGAATCTAGCATGCATTTTTCTTCCTTATTCAAGGAAAATGTTCTAATTATTGTGGAGGAGGACAAAATTATTTTAGATTATATTACACCTTTGGTTTATGAAGATACGAATAATTTGTCAATCAAGAAAATTTCTATGAATGAGCTTGAAAAGGTGATTTTTAAGATGAAGAAAGGTAAATATCCTAGTCTAGATGGCTTCCCTGTTGAACATTTTTTAGGAATTGTGGGATATTTTAAATTTTTATCTTTTGGAGGTTGTTATAGAATCTTGGGTCAATAAGAAGATTCTTACAACTATTAATTCTATGTTTTTAGCATTGATTCCCAAAAAATAGGGGGCTAATTCTTTTTACATGTTTTAGTCTATTACCCTTTGTAATCTTAGATATAATATTATTGCTAATCAATTAAAGTAGATTTTTCATTTTATTATTTTTATTGAGCAAGGTGGTTTTGTGAAAGGGTGTTAGATCCTTGATAGTATTATTTTTCTTATAGAGGCTATTTATTATCTGTCTATATCCAAGTATATGTTTTTTTTATTAAAATATATGTGGAATTAAGGCATATTATAGGGTTAGATGGTCTTTATTCTAAAAATATATATCTATTATTCATTTTGGTTGGGAGTGGATTGATTGGGTCATTAGTTGTGTGGATTCTACTTCCTTTTTGTTCTTATTAATACTATGCATTATCCTAATTATTTGCATATAGGGGTCTTCATTAGGGAGATCCTATTTTTATCTTGATGGTAGAAGGTTTAGGGAGTTTACTAAAGCACCAAAGAATTAATGTTGTATCCAATTTTGGTCTTGGACTCAAACTCTAGATTCATAATTACACCTTTATTTTATAAATGCTACTACTTTAATGAGAATTGATAAAATTAATGAGATACCTAATTTTAGGAAGGATTTGGACATTTATTCAACTAGTTTAGGATTATGGATTAATGAAGATAAAACCATGTTTTTCTTTAATACTTTTACGCTTATTCAGCAAATAATTGCTTAAGTCTTTCACTTCAAGATAGGATATATTTACTTTGATTATTTGGGGATACCCTTATCTATTGGAAAACCTAGTAGAAAGTAGTGGTAAATAAATTTGGATCTAGATTTTGTATGTAATTTAGTTATGGAAATTTTGATGGCTATATTTTGCTAAATATTTGATGTTAAATTTTTTGTTATAGGAGCTTCCTATATATAGATTCTTGGTTCTCTTATCTCTGAAAAGCTTTCTCAAGGAAATTAACTCTCTTTCAAGGAAATTTATTTGGGCAAGGAATTTGGATTCCCACAAATGGACTCTAGTTAGTTGGGATCATATTTTTCAACCTAAATAGTATAGTCGTTTAGGCCTTTGGTAGGTTGATCTAAATAGTTAATCTTTGGTGGCTAAATTATATTGGAATTGGTGCAATTTTCTTGACAAATCTTGTGCTAAAATTATCAATGGAAAGTGTTTGGGCTGTGTTCTTGATGATAGCATTAAAATGATGGATATGTGTGTGAAAGGTTCAATGGTTTGGGACATTCTTAAGAGAGGAGTTATCATTATAAAGTATGGAATATTTGGGGTTATAAAAAATGGTTACAAATCTCTTTTCTAGAAAGACTCTTGGGATCTTTGTAAAAATTATGAATCCAACTTCATAGACCCTGAAGATCACCTGCATGTAAATAACCTATCACAAAAAGAAGAGATGGAGACAAAAAAGCAAGGGTGCTCTGAAAGCTGAAAAAATGAATTAATCAGAGAGTGTAAGAAATAATACAATGATCAATCCTTATAAAAGGAGATTCTGAAAACCTAAAATTAACCCTAATAGGTAGAAATTTAATAATTAATATAATTATTAAATGTCACAATATGCAAACTAAAGGGAAATCTTAAGAGAGGAATAAAGGTAACTTAATTAACATAATTAAGTTAAAACCTTTACTCTAACACCCCCCCTAAGATGAGAAAGAGTGCAGCTACAAACATGTGCAAGAAAGAAAAAATAGCTACAATGCATGAAAGTAAACATGGGTCCCAACAACTAGGCCTGATCAAGTACCCATTTACAAATGCAATGCAAACTAAATGAAATAGGGTAAAAGAGAAAACCCAGTAGGAATAAAACTCCTCCCCAAAATAGAAAGCAAGAAAGGAATACGATGCACTAATGAAAGAAGGATAGGAGGTGGATTACATGATACCCCCCATAGACAACTTCTATCATATAAGTACATATACAATGGTCTCCATAGGAGAGATAGAAAGAGAGAAGAAGGCCCCCCATAATGAAGAAACTCCTGCCATAATGGTAGATGCCTGATGTAGAATCCAAAAAGAGATCTTGAAGTAGCAAATGATATTCCTCCCCTTGGGAAGAAACGGATCCAAAGGATGATGTCGAAGAAACCCTGTGAAGAGTGATGAACCAATTTGTCTCAAGATGTGTGCCATTATAGGATGCTCAAGAAACTCTTTGTCTTAACTGAAACAAATGATGTCAAATCCAAAATGATGTGGAGAATCCTGAAATGAAACCTTTGAATGCATTGATAATGGTGGGCGTACAATGATAACCTGATTGTCAAGGTAGAGGAGATAAATTTCGTCAAAATAATCCTCCAAATCTGCAATATAGGACTCCATAAACAAGAAAGATATGTTTGAAACATAAGAGTCCAAAGTAGCTATGTCTGGAAGATGTATGATGCCCTACTGCACTGAATCAGGAACAATAGGAGATGCTGATGAAGTCTCAGTCTAAAGAGTAGGAACTGTGAGACAAGCCTCTGATCCATCATAACATGTAAGGGTATCTAAATACTTAAGCTCCTCTAAAGTATCATGATCAAAGGGTGTATTCTCTCTCCAAGAAATGGGTAAGAGACAATTTGAAGCAAGATCCTCTAGGAATGGAGAGATATTGGGGTCTCCATAGATCTCCCAAAGATGTGTTCAAAGTGGATGGGGACACAAAATGTCCGATACAACCCACACATTGTCATTATCAACACTAGACAATATAAGTCTTACTATGTGATCTCTAATGATATCCCAAGCTAATTTTCCCTATGAAGTGGTTGGTTCTTGTATGAGATCATACAAATAAGGAAATTTTTAAGCCAACTACAATGTGTAAGTATGCCCTTTGCCCATGACTCATAATTACCTCGTTCCAGAGTTACAACTGAAGGGTGAGTAGAAAAACCCATGATAACTCTTCAAATGAAAAAATTCTAAGAAAACTAACCTTATTGCATGTAGATCAAATGAAATAGAGCTTAATGATGCAAACAGGAGGTTCCCAAGTGCCAAAATGTCCAAGTAATTAAGCAAACTATGAAAACACAAAAAGCTAAATGAAATATACCTAGGGAAAAATCTAGAAAAATAAGTTTGATCATTGTGTAGAGTACTAAACCAGATTTCTGATGCCTATTTGTTTGCGCAAAATGGAGCTTAGATGCAAAATTTATGCCTCTCGGAGTGCATAAACCATTATTTGACTTTGATTGGCAAAAAACGCATCAAAATTGCAAAACCAAAAAATCACACCTACACCACTAGATACTGGATAGAGCCTCTAACCAAATTTCCAACGATATCTTGTTTGTGAAAAGAGGACACCATATGCAAAAAATATAGCCAATTTCGTAAAACTGCTCCAATCTACTAAAGATGCCCTTCAAAGCCTTGGGGGCTAAAATTTTTTTGGCCCTTCATCGCATGGAAGATCAGGGGGTTGGCGACAGGTTGAGGGCTGAAGCCCTTGGTCACCAATGTGACTGGCACTAGGGGCTGAGAACCAGATGAGGATGAGCATCGGTGCGTGGGTGCCTATATGATCACACCCAGCTCTATACTCTAGTGGGGGCTTAATAAGTGGCGGTGGTGGGTAGCCGCGGTGGTGCGGTGGCCAGGTCGCCACTGCTGGTGGTGGTAAGTGGTGGCCACCACTTGAAGGGGATGGCGCTACCTTGTTAAACTGACCATACAAAAAATCAAATAGAGATTTGATTTTTTAAAATATTTTTTTGAAATTTTTGACCTCGTAAATCATGCCCTGAGGCAGTATGGCCTTGGGGAAAGAAATTTTTCCTTTTCGATTGATAGAGGCCAAATTAGACAAAATTTATATGAAAATAGGGGTTTTTGGTCGATGTAGACTCAATGGCAAGGTCCATTTTGTCCAAAAATGCCCAAAAAGTTAGGCGACCCCTAGATCCACAAGAAAATTTGCCTTTCTGAAACCCTTGCATAGAAGAAAACTCTATAAGCTGAAATCTTTAAAAAACGAATAGGCAGCCACAGGTTTAAAGCTCTGATACCATGGAGAAGTTGTCAAAACCAACTTCGGAGTCCAAGAACACTTGCATGCAAAGAGATACCTATCACAGGGAAGAGAATGGAGAAAAAAGAAAGAGAGGGTTTGAAGCTTTGTAATATGAGAGATGTATATTACCAGAGATTGTGCAAACCTAAAAGTAACCCTAATAGGTAGACATTTAATAGTTAATATAATTATTAAATGGACCACAATATGCAAACTAAAGGGAAATCTTAAGAGAGGAATAAAGGTAACTTAATTAACATAATTAAGTTAAAACCTTTACTCTAACAATCTCCATGCTTTGATTATTTCTTCCTTTCCTCTTCTTTATCCCTTTAGTGATTTTTTTGGGAAGCTAGATAGACAACAATGGTTGAATTTAAGACAGGTCTCATTTTTTAAAATATTCTCATATATATTTCTAGAAGGATCCTAAAAGTCAACCTATAAGTGGTTCCCTTATAACTTGCTCTACTCTTTCATCTATTCTTAAGGAACCGCCTTTATTTCTCTACAGGAATAATGACAAAATGAATAAAAATAACCTAGGGTAGATTCTACAAAAAATGTATGGATAGATCTCAAGAGCTCAAAAATACCTTCCAATATTGTAAGAATCATGAAAATAAGAGATATAATAAAAACTTATGAGCTTGGGAGCCGAAAAATGATGATCTAACTTCAACAAGTGATTAAATTTACTAGTAGAAAAATACAATAATGAGACCTATACCACTATAAGGTATGCCAAACCAAATTTTCAATGATATCTCATTTGCTAAATTTTGAAATTGTGTGCCCAAGTTATCTGGAAAAGAAAAAATAGCTCCTTTAGGGAAAAACTAGGGTTTGGGGGTCAAGAAAGGGTATTGTTGGCATCATCATAAATTCATCCATCAAAATATTCTCTTGTTCTTGAAAATATTCCCTTAATTTTTTTGAAACTATTGATTTATCTTGAAACCTCTAGTTGCTATCAAAAACCATTATTTTGAGTGAAAAATAGATTTTGGGTAAGGGAGGTGGTATTTAGGTTTCCAAGGTGGTTTTATGTGTGTTGATAAAATGTTCCCATTGGTAGAGGTATTGTTGGTGATGCTAAGGATATATGTCAATGGTGGGAAATATTAACAATGTTCATAGTCAACATGCCACTAGGATACTATACCCATCAATACAAGCTCATCAAGGTCAAGTAGTACTTTGTGGGTACCCTAATCTCTTTTTTCTTTCTTAAATATTAAAAAAAGAAGATTTTTTAAAAATGATAGGGACGTAGAAAATAAGAATTACAGGTTTAATGGTGACTAGGACAAATTTTTTTGTACAATGATATGGGTCCATATGGTTGTACAAAATTCTATACATAATTATCCAAGCCACCATTTTTTTTTCCTTTTTTCAACTACTCAAATCTTAGCATTTGGATAAGTGATCTTAAGGTTTTTGAGTCTTCTAGATGCAATTATGATGCTCATTTTTCTCCATGATGCTCAAAAAAATAATAGGAAGTGATAGATCTATTTATCTTATACCAGGTATGAGTTATTGTTGAGCCCCATAGCTCCTAGAAATCACCTACAAAAAAAACTCATATCAAAGAGAGAGAAATCATATGATTTGGCTATGCAACCTTGAGAATTGTATTGATCCAAAAAACCATCTTAATAGGATTTTGAACTGATTTGATGAATAGATATTATAATGTACAATAATTAATCCTTGTAAAAGGAAAATAAAATTCTAGATGAAAACTTTGATGAGAATTAAATTAGTCAACAAGTGTCCCGATTCTATGTTATGAGACAAAAAATCTCATGACCTAATAATAGAGAAACACTTTACTAAGTTTAGCTTAAGTGTAATAAAGTAAAAAAGGGACCTAATTAATTATTCAAGTGATTTTCCTATTTTACTCTAATAAGAAAATGGTACTAGGCAACAATGAGATTCATCCTCGTAGGAAAGGTCAAGTTCTTTATTAGAAATATGACACTCTAAATCCCACATGTAGAACTATAATATCTCTTGGACTTAGCCCCACATTCTAACATAGTTGAGCTTAAGCCAAGTGGCTTCCTTACAACCATGAGTAACTAACATGTGTACTCTACTTCTTTAGTGGATGAAATAACCACAACTTATTGCTTGCTCATCTAATTCATAGCACCACTAAATATAGTGAAAGGATATCTATTAGTGGATCTACTACTATCCACATACCCAACCCAATATTCCATAAATAGTCATCAAATACTATTCCCTTGTAGAATTACCATAATAATAATTGGAGTATTTGGAGAAACCAAAAATATTTGAAAACCCTCTTCATTGCACCTGAATGTATTAATATTATATATGAGACAATAAATTACTCAAGACTCCCGCTACTTGGGTGTTGTCTTGTCTTTTATAGACCATGACATACATTAAGTACCCAAAAAAACTAGCCTAAATACTCTAGTCATATCATACATCTCACTAGAAGAAGTAAACCATTACTCAAATAATATATTAGTTTGCACTAAAATAGGAACACATAAAGGTATTCAATTTGACATGTTTAATATGTCCAACATTGCATTCACATACCTTCTCTATCCCAACCAAATATTTTTGTTAGCTCTATTTGTTATGATCTCTATTCTCAAGATGAACCTAGCCACCCCTAAGTCATCTCAAATTATTTTGGAAGATAATATTTCAATTCACAAATCATGCTCTAACCATTATCAAATATAACATATCATAAATAGATAATGTAGTCATAAGGAAGTGACAATTTCTCATCTTATATTAGATGTAATTATTTGATTTAGACCTCAAAAAACTCAATCCCAACATAAATGTGTTAAATTTTTGGTTCCACATCATAGGGTATTTCTTAAGACCATAGATAAGTCTCTTCAACTTAGAATTTTTTTCTTAAATAACTATATCAAAGTAGTGCTTTGGTTATGACATGATTCTCTTCCTTCAAATTACTATGAAGGGAAATTTTCCTTACATCCATCTTCTCACAATTACTTGATTAAATGGTGTTATAATAGATAATAAAAATTAAATGGATGATAACTTAGTGGTTGGGGAGAAACTCTCACCATAATCGATTCCCTCAATCTAGGAATAACCCTTTGTAACCAATCTCATCTTGTACTTTTCAACATTGCTATTTGAGACTATTTTATTTTTGAAGACCTATTTGCACCCAATAGGTTTACATCCATTAGGCAAGGTACTAGGGACCATGCCGTTTTTCTTTAATGTGATGATCTCCTTGTTCATGGATATTTTACAAGACTCCACCTCATTCATACCTATGGATTCTTTTATAATTCAAGGCTCATATATGTTAATGATCAAAGAAAAAATAAATCTTTGCTTTGGAGGAATATACCTATTATATTTTTTCTATCTAGAGAAGACTTCTTCAATATTTTAGGTGGAGGTTCTACCCCTCTTTAAAAATATTGACACTATCTAATCTCTCCTATTCAAATCTTTCAAGGGATTCTACTTCAACTTCCTCAAGTTCTATGGGTGCAATCAAAATACATCTTTCTTTTCATATTTTTTGGTTGTAATATGGTACAATAATGATTAAATTCTATATAGATAACATTGGTGCTATATAAAAATATCTCATCCACCTGTTCATAAAGCTTGTATCCTTTCACACCAATACCATAACTAATGAGCAAAAATTGTATAGCCTTTTTCTCTAAATTTTATCTTTTCTCCCTCGTCACATGAGCATATGCCTTCAACCAAAAATTATAAGATATCTCAATTAAGAATTTTTTACTAACCATACCTCCATATGTTTCTTATCAACAAGAGCTATAGGAGACCTTTTTACTATTTAACAAGAAATAATAATCACTTCTACCCAAAACTATTTTTCCAATATGGCCCCACTAAGCATATTCTTAGCCCTCTCCATCAATGTCATGTTAATTATTTCTACAACTCTATTATACTAAGGAGTGTATAGAGCTGGCTTATGTCTTTCTATTCCATAATCCTTACAAAAAAAATATATATACTAAATAAAAATCGCTACCCTTATCAGTTCTCAAAATATTAATCATTTTACTAGTTTGATTATCTACAAGAGCCTTGAATTCTTTAAACCAACTAAATACTTTATATTTAATCCTAAGGAAATATACTAATATCCTTCTATTGTATTCATCAATGAGGGAAATATAATAAATATATTTTAAAATTGAACATTAAGAGGACCAAAAATATCATAATGTATCAAGTCCAATACATTAGGAAACATATGAGAGATAGAATAAAATTGAATAGGATTTTATTTTTCATAAAAATATTCAAAAACATATACTCAAGTTTACAATCATTTAACTTCTCAATAAGAATTTTTATTTAAGGTCCTTAACCCTTTTCATCTATGTCACCCATCCTCTGGTTCTGTAACATAGTTTTCTCTATAGAAAGATTAGTCTCAAAGAATGAGTACTCTTAGGTACCCAAAAAGTATGACCACTGAAAATTCATTTAACACCTCTTTGCTACTAGTTTCAATAGTGAAGGTGAATATTGGACAAATATCTTGATTAAATAAATAGAAGAAATATTGCATTGAATCATGCATCCAATTGAAATAAATTGTCTATCCGAACACTCTTAGTAATCACCATAGATCCTTAGACCATCATGCACCCTCCATTCAAGAAAAGGATATGCATAGATAAATCATTAAATTTACTTAGAAAAAGTAGGTTTTGTGCCAATTATGGATATGTACAACATTGTTGATCCATCTTTCTCATTTATAAGGGAATTGAATTAGGACTCTACCACAACCAAAAATCTTCAAATGAGAATCATATCCTAGGTACACCTTGCAATTATAGCATTCTTCCTATTTTGTAGACCAAATTTGATGTGAAGTCAAGTGAAAAGATGCACTAGAGTCAATCAAACATGCACCTTCTCTTTCATGTATAGTCATGTATGTGATAAAAGAATCACCATCATCTTAGGAGGATGTCTTAGAATTATCATCAAAATCACTCTTTTCTTTTTCTTTTCCTGTTTATAGTCTATTATGAAATTGTCAACCATGTTGTGTTCTAATATTTTTCATTGGAATTGTGTTGCCAAAAAATGTATACCTTGGCACTTTTTCACTCATTTTGGCCTTTTTCAGTGGATTTTGGTCTTGATCACCTTAATCCAGCCTTGTAAGCTTGCAATTAAACACTAACCTAATAGTGTTTTACTAAGGTGTTGTGAAGTGTTATAATACATTTCCTCACTTTTTTAAGAACCTTTCAACATAATTTACCTAAATAATACATTCTTACACCTTCCTAAGCCTTAAGACAGAGTGCTGTAAAGTGTTGTGTTGCATTTTCACATTCATCTAGGCTTATCATCCCTAAATCAACCCTTTTCATATGCTAATTTGTCCTTTTAATGCATGTTTAGTCCCAACCTAAGTGTGTTTCAGGAGGAAAATATAATTAAATTTACTAAACATAAATAAATTCCTGACCACCACCAAAATTTTCCTAGGTGGACTAGGTCACCACTTTGGGCGACCTAGTCCCTTTGAGCATGAAATTCAAATTTTAAATAAAACTTAATAGGAATCTTGCCTCCTAAACCTTAGGGTCAGCCTATTAGGTTGCATTTAAGGAAAAATAGGGTTTCATATGTACAAATAAGGGTTTCTACCTCCATTTTACCTCTCTCTTGGTTCAATTTTACTCTCCTCTAGCTCATTTTCACTCTCTTGTTCTCAATCATCAAGTGCTCAAGCAACCAAGACTTCACAAGCAAGATATACAATCATTAGGGTTTTCAGACTAACTCCATTGAAACTGCTCATGTATGTTGCAGACCATCAACAAAGGTTTGGTAAGATTTTCTATTGTGTTATCATTCAATCTTACATTCCTTTGCTTTCATCTCATTTGGGTTTAATCACCTACAAAGGGGTTTGACTTAGGCAAACCCCCATTATCTAACCCCAACAATTTCTAGTCTTTGCATGTGTTTTACATGACTTTTGATGCAGATTAGGTGAAGGACAAAGTGTTGCAAGATTATCCAAGCTCACTAAGGCTGAAGAAACCCTAGTTGCATTCTGGAAGACACTTACAGGCTGAGTTCTACAATTCCAGATTCGGGAAATTACCAGGAGTAGAAGTGCAGGTTGAGGTCTATAGATCCCCCCTTCAAATTTTTCGAAAAGAAAAAAGGGGCATTCCCACCAGTTGTGGTGACCTAGTCCCAAAGTGCTTGTTTTCCAAATATTTATGTGGATCCGAGTACCCATTTGGCTGAAATAAGTTTTGTGTCAGTTTCTTGAAATCACCCCAAAAAAGGACTAGGTCGCCCAACTTGGCACAAGTGTCCTGTCAAACATAAAAAATATTTTTTTCAGGGTTTCTGAGTTCCTTCAAGTCTGCAACACACTTCCAAGTACACATTTCTAGTTTTACATCTTGTTGTTTTGTTTTACAAGCTTTCTTAGGTCATTTTTAATATAAGTCTGTATATCTTAATGTGTTTTCATGCATCTTGCATTTTCTAGGCTTTACATTAATATTTAGTCTCTTTTATTAGTTCTTTACATTTAAAGCCTTTCATTTAGATACATTTCACACACTTCACACCTCAAACCCCCATTAACACATATTAACACATAATATTTGAATGTAACATAAGCATTTTGGCCCATCTTTCTCCTTTTAGGTGAAAAAACCTAGAAGTGTTAGAAAGCATTAAGGTGCTAAAATATATATTATAGGAATTACCAAGAAATTTAGATCTATCATGGGAATTAGATCTATAATTATCTTGATTCAATTTTCCTTCTTCTTTACTATTTTATTTCTATATAGCATGAACACCTAGGGCATACTTGGAAAATTCAAAACTCTTTCTTTGCATCTCTTTAGAAATAAATGATGTCACCACCTCATCTATTTTAAATTTGGTCATAGTGCTCTCAATATCCATGACAAGATGGTCCCATGAGTCTAGCAAAGAACAAAACAAATTCATGCAATGACCTACTCTGCTATTTTTACTCTAGTAGAGTGCAACTAGATTACAACCATGCTAAATATATTTAGGTGTTCAACCACAAATCAATTATCCTCTATCTTGAGATTATACATCTTATTTATCAAAAAGAGTTTGTTAATAAGAGATTTAGATTGATAAAAGTCTCTCAGTTTATTTCAAATAAGTGTTGTGGTGGTATCCTCATGTGCATTCAACAACACTAAACCAGCCAAATGGAGTCGAATGAGGTCCTTATCTTTTATTTACATTTTCTCCTAGTCTTTTAATGACATAGTAGTATGTTTGGATTTGGATACTACAACCCATAGATCTATCCATGAGCATATCCTCCATCTTGAGATTCCAAAGTTTAAAGTTGTTTTAGGAGAACTTCTTTATTTATATTTTGAATGTTCTTACCATCTCTTCTTTCAATAAGATAAAATAATTCTATGCAAGATCCCATTCAAATAAATATTATTACAAAAACCATTTACCCAACAACTAGAATTCAAGATGATCAACTAGCTCTAATACTAAATAAATTGAAGAAAGCTACACAAAAAAAACTTCTTAAACTATTCTTAGGAGAGTATATTGTGAAATTTTTAAATTTTATAATTACAAAAAGGAGAAACACATATAAAAAATAAACAAAATCACACCTTAATTTATGTGTATCTAGGGAAAACTCTTTCAAGAGAAAAAACCTACACTCCAAAGCAACCTAATGTATTATTTAGTAATCTAAACATAGTTACAATACACTTTTAGAGAAAGCCTTTATAAGAGCATCATCAACAAAATATCTAATGTAATTTTGATAGTATAATGATACCTACAAAATCATTATCAATACCTCCATGTCAAGCATCTTATAAAAGAGAGAAATAGTATATGAAACCATCAAATGATAATTAAAAAACCCATGAGCTAAAACCAGTCAAAAGAATGGCACCCAAATATCTAGTTAGAAAACAAACACTAAAATCCTAAGATGAGTTTATAGGCTAGAAATAGCATATTCCTTCTACATATCACAAGTGCATCATAATCCACTCACTAACTTAGGTGTTCTATTTTGAATTCATTATTTCTATTCAAGGATGTCTTATGATGTGTCATAACATGCATCATAAATTGGTCAACAATTCTAACTCGCTCTTATAATTCTTTTCTGTATAATAAGTTTTTATATTTCCAATGTAGAAGGTCCAAAACTTCTGAAGGCCATAGCTGCTCATTGAGAGAGGCATTCAGACCCATTTTCTTAAAATAATAGAGCTCAAAAATGATCCACAGAAAAAGCATTCCCTTTGATCTGATATGTAAAAACTAGTGGCTATATCTTGAAAGATGAAATTCCTTTGTGGAAGTTCTATAAATGAGTATAAAACTTACATCGTCCGGTTATTTCAGCTTCAAATAAGGGCTTGGGCATAACATCTCATAACATTTCATAATAATTTGATATCTGTAAGAGCATCTTTTGATTAAGAAGAATTTTAGATAGTGATCTCTTCTTTTTCCATTTCCCAATTCTTGGAGTGGATTAATCTAGTCCTGTTAGCTAAATTCACGAGTACATTTCTTTGTAAATAGGGGCATATAGTTGATTCTATTATTTTCATCTTTTGGTGAATAAAGAACTAGTAGTCATTTCTCATGTGTGCAGATAAAGGCTAGAGGAAAGAGATGACTCAACCGGATATCCCTCACAGTCAGGGTGCCAAAGGATTGGTAGAATTCCAACGAGAAGGCAAAGGTGAGGCTGAATCATGGCTTCTTCGGGTGCAAAAGAGATTTGAATCTCGTCAATATAAAATATTACAACCATCTTCAAATGTGTCTATTTATAAGGTACCTGAATCCATGATGGCCTCAAAACCACAAGCTTATGTTCCTCTGGTTGTGTCCTTTGGATTTTAGCATCACAAGAAAGAGCAACAACTCTCTGTAATGGATGACCACAAGCTAGAAGCAGTAGAAAGAACTTTGAAAAGGCTTAATGATATGGATATCCATATGTTGACAGCAGAGATAAAAATGTTAGAGGAAAGAATCAGAGATTACTACCAAGATTCAACAGTTGAATATGATAAAGAAACACTGGCCTGGATGTCGACCATGGATGCATGTTTTATTCTCGAGTTCTTTAGGGCTCTAAGCAAGGACATGTCTAATCAAGAACAGTTCTTCAGTCTTATTTTTCAACGTGGGGATGGAAATGCTATATCATGGGCGATAAAAAGCGACATAATAAAGCTGGAAAACCAAATTCCACTATTTGTTCTCATACACATACTCCAATTAGAGCTAAAAACCTATGAAAATGCAGTATCCAAGCTAGCTACAATACTAAGTCACTTCCAAGAATTCAAAGGATTTCCCTTCTGTTTGGAAGTTTGAGAACACCAAATTGCATGGAAGATTGAGGAACACATAAGAAAAGGTGCATGCCATCTGTTGGATTTGTGTAGAATGTTAATTTCAGATTTCTTAACACATTCACGCCCCCATTCTCCTTCTTTTCCATTGTTAGTCTCTAAGAAGCAGAATAATCATAATAAATTATCTACCCTTTCAGCGGAACTCTTAAGAAATGTTGGTATCTCATTCAAGTCAAGTGTTGATGGGAAACTGCTATTTGAAAATAGAAGATTTGAAAGCAGTTATTTTTTCCTCCCCAAAATCATAGTGGGAGATGCCACAGAAACTATCCTACAGAATTTGATTGCTTTTGATGAGTGTACAAGATGCGGATCCTCCCCAGATGCCACAATAATTTCCCAATATATAGGCCTAATAGATGACTTAATTGACTCTGAGAAAGATGTTGCTTTGCTAAAGAATCAAGAAATCATCGTAAGTCTGATGGGGAGAGATAACGAAATAGGTTGCATGTTCCATGATCTGGACAGGGAAGTCACTATACAACCAATTGAACAATTTCAGGTGGTGGTGAAACAAATAACAGATCATTATCACAGTGTATTGAATTTCTGGATCAGACAGTTCAAAGAAGAGTATTGCTCAAGGCCTTGGTACATTGTCTCTCTTCTGGTGGCGATACTTGTATTGGGTATAACTGCTTTTCAAACTTATCAAGGATCGAAAGCTAACTGAAGTTATATAGTCTTAGGTATAAATGGCAGTATTTGTTTTTCAGAATTTTATTAGATGCTTAGCGTAGAAATTTGTATTGGCATGTGATCTATGTCCTTGTATAATTTTCGTACCACCTTAATACCCAAACCCACAATATATCAAACTATATTGTCAACATATAGATGTCCATATTGCACCCCGCACCAAATTATTTTGAAATGCTATTTAACTCTTGAATTCTATAAGACCAGCAATACAGCTGAAGAGTGTTTTCAGCGATACAGCTGAAGAGTATTTTAAAACATTCTAAATTTTGATTTGTTTAGATGTTCATCTGAAATAAATTTGATTTTTCTTGTCAAAAAAATTGAGAAATACTACACAGATAAAATATCTAAACGAAACCGATATTGAAGAATTTAGAACCCACTATTCTTTGAAGCCAATGATTGAACTTAATTGTAGAAATAAAAAATTATTATTCATAGAACATATTATTCAGCCAAAAGAAAAATAGTTGCAATAAAGAGCGAAACAAATTGATTTTTATACATCACTGTTCAAAATTGAGCTATCTAGACAAAAAATAACAGTAAATTGTCTGCTGAAAAATAAACTTTCAGACCTTTTTTATTCTCTCATAGATTGACTTGTTTATAAACAGTAAGGGCAATTCTTTTTTAAAGAGTTCGCAGCCACAAAAACAGTATAAAAGGAAAAACTAAAATATCGTTTATTATTGAACATGCATTTACCATGAAGTTTTTACTAGCTTTAAGAAAAACGATTTGAACATTAAAAAGACATTAGATCTTACACGCATTTAAAAATATTCCATGTAATTTGCTTGTTTAAACTTTGGTGGTGGATTGTAAGTTGTATGGTGGTTTACGGTGGTATCACTCGTCAACACACTTTCTCTTGATGTTAGAGTGGATTCATAAGATGATGTTAGATTTATAAATAGTTCTTAGTCTTTATATACCTCTTCTTGTTTTTTAATCAAATTTCAAATGAAATGATATTCATCAATAGATCAACAAACTGTTCTCGAGTCTTCTTATATCTCCATTACAAATTCAAAATGCTTTGTCTTATTATGATGGACAAGATTCTCGACCAATTTAATTGCATTCATATTATCTGAATTGTTTCTTAATTTTTTTTAGAAAAATTCAAAGTCATAATGTTTGTATACATGTGAAAGTGACCACAATTTACTTTGTTTTTGTTTTTTAGATGAGAGAGCAACCAAACTTTTCTTCTTTGAACTCTAGGTAACCAAATTGGAACCAAGTAAAAAAATCGCTGAATGCGGACTTCCAATCATCTAAACTATCTCCCTAATCAGAATCATGATTTAAAACTATTTTGATGAACATCCATTCCTAGGAAATATTGCATGAGACCTACATCTTTCATCTCAAATTCATTCATTGTATCAATTTTAAATTCCAACTTCATCTTAGAATTATTCTCCATATACAACAAATCTTAAAAATAGGAACTTACAACAAGGATATAATTACCTTCTTTCTTATAGTAAAGAGTAGGCTCACTCTTGCTTCTCTTCAAGCCATTTTGCTAAAAATATCTATTAATCTTAAGATACCATGCATTTGGTTCTTGCTTGAGGCAATACAAAACCTTCTTCAACTTAGAGATTTTGTGTCTTTTACCTTGCACTTCAAAACCTTATGGCTGTTAGATATAGACTTCCTCTCCTAAATACTCATTCAAAAAGGTGATTTTCACATCCATGTGATGAATGATCAATTCTTTTGAGTTGCTAGTGAAACCACCATTCTAGTGGTCTCATATTTTCTATTGGTGTAAATGTCTCTTCATAATCTATCTCATACCTCTATATAAATCATTTTAGAACTAATGATTCCTTGTGCCTTTCAACACTACCATCATTATTGTACTTAGCCTTGTAGACTTGGTTATTACCATTTCTTTATTTGGATATAACACTTTTATGCATTTGGATATTATTATAGTAATATGTGATTTTGTTTGATAATAGAGAGTGGTAACGCATCATATATCTATTTCCGTTTATTTTATGGGATCTCTTACCAATAGTGAATTCAACAAAAATATAAGATGAAAAACTAAAATTTTAGATTCATGTCCCTTTGGGAAGAGCTAGCTATAAAAATATGTTTGTTAGGAATTATAATGACGAAAAAAGTACTCCCTAACATGGCCTTGATTTAGTGTTGCAATTTGTTTAGCATATTCACATTAGGTCTGTAAGACCCCTCTGTTTTTCTCTTTTGATCGAACAGTGGCTTGTTTTGTTATGCTGCATTTTCTATCAGTGCTTGGACTTTGGTACTCAATTACTTTTGATCATTGTCTGTATGCGATGTGACTGAGATATTTTGATGGATGGTATTTTATTTTGGTGTATCATTATGACATGCTTTAGATTAGCATTGTGATATTTGAATTAAGGATGCTTTGGTGTTTGGATAATATTATTGATGTTAGATTCGTTAATTGGTAACATTGTATTGGTGAAGGGGACGGGATTGCATCACTCATTTGCAAGCACCCTGCGATTCTGTGATTCCCTCTTCATGATGTGTTTTATATGATGCAAATATGCATGTGGATGTAATCTTTGTTCGCAGGTTAACAGGTATAGGACATCGAATCCACCTGATTTCACAGGGTTGAGCGTGTCCATTGCCCAATGGCATTTGATTGGGAGATAGTAGCTAGATTTCCTGGGTGAAGTCATTACCCTAGTCATAAGTGTGCCGTCATTCTTGATCTGGTCCAGTTGTTTGTTATTGTTCTTTTACTTTGATCTTATTAAATTGCAAGTTAGAAAGGTTAAATAAATGGCCTAGGTAGTTAAATTGTTGATTTAATTAATCTGGTTATATTGTGAAAAATGTTGTTTTATTTATTGATTGATTTAATGCAATTAATAAAATAATTAAATCTTGGATTAGATTTATTTTATTAATTAATTAAATTAATTAGGTTGAAATGAAATTGTTTATGCATTTTGGGAATTATAGATATTCTTGAATTGGAATTAAGTTGGAAATTTTGAAAAAGTTTTAAATTTCATTTTTGAAAATTAGAAAATGCAAAATTGGAAAATAGAGATATTTGGAGATATTTTCAAAAGTTTGACTTTGGGGGTTGAATAGATTTTTTTCGTTTTTTTTTGGCTATTATTGAGTTTTTTGGGTAATTTTTGGAGGGAGGATGAAAAATGAGAAAAATGGAGAAGGGAAGGAATTTCTGGTCTAGGGGGTTTTGGATTTGCTTGGAGGAACTGGATTTTGAAGAGGAATTATGGCACCCTTTTGGATCTTCTCAAACTTAGGGAAACCAGGTTTTCCTTTTTGTTAAATCAATTTCATTATGAAAGAATTTACAATTCTTGTTTGTTTTTAGAAATATATAAACTTCGTTGGATTTGCATTGAAAACCCATATTGGATCTGGCTTCAGAACTTCAAAATCTTTGGTAGCAAACGATGTTCTTCATGAAAGATTGCAACATAGCTATAATTGATCATTTTGTTATTATTTGTTCAATTGTTTTAACAAAACTATTTAATATGAGTATATATATATATTGTTAAAAAATATATATACATACTTATATAAATATTCTTTTTGTTTTGGGTTTTCTAATTGTGAGAAAAAAAATAAAAATAAAAAATAAAAAAATAAAAAACCAAAACCCTGTTGAAAATTCGGATTTGAAAAAACCAAATAAAAAAATAAAAATAAAAAAATAAAAAAGCCAAAATTTATTTTGGGGGTTTCTTGGGGAACTACGGCTGGGGGTTGCTCTCCACAGCCGCCCCCCATAGGAGGTGACTGGGGAGAGCAACGCCCTCCACAACTGCGCCCCCTTGTGGGGGTTCGGCTGGGGAAGGCGCAGCCCCCATCCCCAAACACCCGCGCCAACAACATATGGGAGGTGCGATTGTGTAAAACACAGTCGCCTTCCCACCAAAGGCTTTGGCGTGCATCCCTAGTTTGGTCTTCGGTGACGCGCGTCCCAAGAACCGTGGTTTCTTTTTAATTCCATTTTTTTTATTCACTAAAATAAAATAAATATTAATATAGTATTAATATATTAATATACTTACTTGATAAAATAAATATTAATATTTAGTATTATATAATATAATATTAAAATATTAATATAGATTAAATGTTTTAAATGATGATTAAGATATATATTTTAAACTGTTGATCTAATAATGACATGTTTAGATAATTATTTTAAAAGAGGATTTAAATATATGTATTGAGCTAGCAATTTAAATAACATCATGATTTAAATGTAATTGAGAAAATTTCAATCTTTGTGCAATAGTCGATTTTTTTGATCTATTTTAAAAATAATATTTATTTCTAGAACAAATATCTGATTTTAAAATATTAGACGAATTAATGGTTTTTAAAGAGATATATTTTGGAAAAGAAGAGATTGATTTTAAAATGATATATTTTATATCGAAGGAGTAAAAGTTTATTTTCTTACGATTTGCAAACAATTAAGAATTAAATATTTGATTCTAAAATAATAGGTGAATCAATGGATTTTTAAAATAATATATATATTCTGGAAAAGAGGAAACAATTATTCATTTTGAAATGATATTTTCTGTAGGATTGAAATAAATGTCTATTTTATATTACATTAGAAGCAATTAGAGAATGAAATATTTGGTGAATGTTTCATCTTTGTCTGATAGAGATGTTGTTCAACTCAGTTTTGTTAAATGCAATAAGGTATCGAAGGTTGACTAAGAAGTGGATTTAGGAAATCCGAAGTAGAGTTAACTCTGATTAAATTGTTTGTTTAAATATAATTCCTTCTGTCATCGCTTTGGGGGAAATTAATTAGAAGGGTGTTAAGTCTTCCAGAGAGGGTTTTAAAGATGTGGGTTATCGTAACATGTGCCAACTTGTTTGGAATGATGAAGTAAATGTTTATTTTAGTATTATTTAAAAACAATTAAGGAATTAAATACTTTGATTAAATTGTCTTCCTTTGTCTGAAAGAGGCGTTATTTAATTAGTTTCATTGCGACATTAAACTACTGAGTTATATTAAGGAAGTGGATTTAAGGTATCCAAAGTTAGTTTATTCCTCACAAATGCTTGTGTGATTGATTCCTCTGTGTTTATGTTTGAGGAAGTGGGTTAAGTGTCGTTAATTGTAAGTCTTCCAGTGGACCCTAGAGTTTGGGAGTTGTTTTGTGAGGTCAAGCGTTTGATTTTTCCCTTGGTTAGTGCTTGAAGTTATGTCAATATTACTACCCGATTTCTACGAACGGGGATGCTTTGTGCCTCCTATGGAAGGAGTGGATTATGTGATTGGTGGCTCCTTTGTAAGGAGTGGCATTGTTATCTTTGTTACCTCCAGTGTTTGGAGAGGGCTTTGACTTATGTTTCCTCCATGTGTTGGAGTGATCATCTTATTTGTTTGTATGCAATTGGTTTTCCCTTGGTATTGGTTTGAATGTGTGTTGTAAAGTGAAGAGTGACTTTCGTTAGGGGCCAGAGCCATGAGAGGTAAACTGGGTAACCTTTGGAAGGAGTTTATTCGTGTGATAACCAAAGCAATGTAATCCATGTCAGAAGTGTTTTGGTGTCCTTGTAGTTGGTACTTGATCGTTATGTGTATGGTTTTCTTATCATACCTGACCTATTATTTCTGGAAGCAATGTAACCTTGTTAGAGTTGTACTTGGTGTACTTGTGATGTATTTGAGTTGTATGTACGTTGATCTTGAGTTATACTTGTGTGGTGCAAGTGATTGTTTGGTTTAGTTATGGTTCTGCCTGTGTCTAGAGGTAGTTGGTCTTGTCGTGGTACCTTTGTTACTATCTCCTAGCACGAGGGGTGGGCCTTTGGGTTCCACTTGGTTGGGTGGCATGCACCTTACTCCGTTGGGCTTCTTTCTTGTTCGTTTTGATGAGGTTTCCAGTTGGAGATCTCGTGGGATCCAGTTATCTTTATGCTTTTATTCATTTCAGTAATCTTGTAATTTATTACCCCTCTTTGTAATTCGAGGTGGAAGTTGTAATTTGTAATTATGCTTTTGGATTTACCTCATTCGGGGAATGAGATATGTAATCTCCTTAGTAGATTATTGTACTTTGGGATCTTATGGTATCTTTATTTTCTTTGATGAATTTATCTTGTATGGAATGTATGTGTTCTTAATTTCATAAGTAATTAAATGTTGCGGTTCTAATTCTTTAATGTTGTTTGTGGGTTAATAAGTAATCTCAGTCTCATAACCTTAGAGGTTGTTGCAATGTGTAGTGAACTTGCATATTAATTATACTTTAAAAAAAATAAAATTAGTTTGTTTGTGTTGTTAATTGCAACTTCCTCTAGGGTTGTGTGACGAGGTGTTACAAGGTCTTCGGCCTTTGTGAACTAAATGAGCTTATTGATGCCTTATTTAAAGTGTTGTAAAGTGTTGTAACATACTTTCACACTTTTCTAGGGTTTTATTAAATAATTGGGCTTCTTTATGATCTAATTGGCCTTATTTTACATCCACAAGCCTCATTTAATGCATCTTTTCCAGGATGATCCTTACATAGACCAACATCCAATCATAATTCAGGTGTTTTTAGATTGTGTGGCCCAGATTTGGTGGTTTGGGACTCATACACCACCTTGGGTGTATGGGTCCCACCCGGGGTTTTGGGTTCCGATCCAAGTTTCACACATTTCCAAGAATTTCTAAAATTGGTCCTATAGATTATGCCTAATGGGACTCATATGCCACCTTGGGCGTATGAGTCTTGTGTGGCCCAAAATTAATATTAATAGTGATATTTTATCCTCCTAGATCTGATGTTGACTTGAAGTGTTGTAATTTCAGATTTTTTTGCATAATTAAATATAAGTCCAAGTTTTTTCACTCATTTTACACCTAGCAAGTTGAATGAGCATTCTTATAGAAAGTTTGAGTTCACAAGAGCATTCAAGTGTTTACAAGAGCATTCAAAGGTAGATTGTCAAGAATTTTAGAGCCTTATTCAAGTATCAAGCATCATGTCTTTTTTGAGCTAACAATTATGATGTATGGTTTTATGATTCAAGGTAGCATTTTACTCAAGATCTATCACATTCAAGCTAGAGGCAAGGTCTACATCCATTAGAGCCACTTCATATATGTTTGCAACCTCTTATTGCTAAGGTTTGGTGAGTTGCAACATCATATTTTTTCATTCATCATTCTCCATTTCTATTTCATTTCATTTCAAGGTTTGATTGGGTGATCCCACAATAGTGGTTTACAATTTTTGGCCAACCTGGACACTGAAATTATTATTTTTAACTAAATTTTCACATTCGGGAACCTATAGTGGCTAAACCATGAGGTATTTGAAGATGATCCAAACTAGAGTCTCATCAAATTTTGTTTGTAGATTCTAAATTTTTTTTTTTCAAAATTTTTGGAATCAGATTACACTTCTTTTTCCATCTCCCACGAAAACTGATTTTTTTCAGAAAATAACATTTTTAAAAAGTGACACTCATCATATACAACATAAATTTTTTTGTATGAAGGATAAAATTATAATTTTCTCGAATTTAGATTTGTAACTACGATATCTAGCACTTTCATTTGGTCTCATAGTTTTTTATTGAATATTTTTTCCTTAATCAAGTTTCAAAGTCAAACCAATCGCAATTTAGACATAGGCGGACTGTATACAACATAACTTTTTCTGTATGTATCAAAATTCAATTTTCTTTTTAATGGATCAAGGACATCAATACCCAGCCCGAACATATTTTTAAAATTTTTATTTTGATAATTTTATATTTTTCCACATGTGCAAAACAAAGAGCTTAATTTTCGGTGAAAAACCTATGTTTAATAAAACTAAAAAAAAACATACATAATAAAACCAAAACATATTAAAATTATATTTGTTGGATAGCTCGTTCTGAGGACTACCATCTTCCAGTTGGGCCTATGAATTTTCCTCCATTTGTATCCTCAACCTGCGCTTCAAAGGGAAAAAGTCTGGAAGTTTCTTGTGAGAGAGGATGGGAAGGTGGGAAAAGGGGGGTTTGAGCGAACCTAAAGGGTTTGATCAAACCCCCTTCCACAATGGAAAACACATGTTTCCACATTCAAAGGGGTTCGATCGAACCTTGAGTTTGTTCAAACCCGATTACCAAAATGGGGTTTGACAAAGGCAAACCCCTTTCCACTAACAAAATAGCAGTTTCCCCTCTCTTTAGTGTGTGATTTGTAGGTTTAGATTGAAGATGCATTGAAGAGAAAGATTGGAGAAAGTTTTCAAAGTGTTCAAAGTTGTCAAATTTGTCACCTCACATTAGAGATACTTAGAAGGCTTCTACAAGTTGCAAATCAATTTTGGATCCACAAATCAATTGTGAAGCACAAAGCTGATCTTGAAGACTAGATTCCAACTTTAAAGTTTCAGAAAACCCTAACTAGACTAATATGCCAACTTTGGTGTATGAGTCCCAGTTTAGGTCAATTTTTAGGTTTTTAGAGATTCAAATACCCATTTCCCAAATTCTTGTTTCTATACAAAAACCCAGATCTGGGACTGATTCACCTAGCTTGGCATATGAGTCCCAATCAACATTAAAGTCACCATTTTTATCATTGCAGAGCTTCATTTAATCATCTCCAGATTTCCAGGTGCACACATTTCATCTTGCAACTTTTTGTTTTGATTTTCATGCATTTATAGGTCATTTAGTGAAAGATTGCATCATAGTAGGGTTAAGCATTACATCTTGTGTTGCATTTATCTTTCCAAGTCCTAACTTGGTGATGAGCCCCTCATTAGTTTACAATCAACCGCTAGGATAACTATATTGCAAGATCTCTTTCTCCTTTGCATTGAGATTTCCAGGGTTATCCTTGAATGAAATAATTGGAAAGTGGTTTTTCTCTATATCCTAAACCATGTACGAAAGCACATATCCCATTTTTTGTCATTTCAAGAATTATCTGAGATTTAAAGTTTTAATTGTTTCATTTCTCTTACAATACATGACTAGGGAAGTAGTTGATGTGTAAGAGATAAAGGGATTCTCTTTTAGAACTTAACATCAATATAAATGTTTCTTATGATGTTTTTAAAGAGTTTGAAAGTAGGGGCAAGATATTGATGAAGGAGAAAAATTACAATGTCAGTTTATGGTTATTTATTAGGAAAGTATCATCTCATGAAGACTTCTTGTATTAATGTTTATTGCAGTAAAATGAAGTGAATCTTTGAGAATTTTATTAATAGATATCTCAAGTAACATATTAGAAGTTCTAGATACTTTAAACTATTGGTTGGAGAAATATTTTAACAGTGGAAAAATGTTTGAAAATTGTAATATAATGATTTTTTTTTTTTTGAAACTATGCAAGCTTGAATATGTTGAAATTTATGATTAACAACATGTAAATTTCTAATAGGATATGCCAATAGGGTTGAGAGTTATAGCATATAATTTGGGTACTTGATGATGAATTGAGCTAAAAACTATTTTAAATTTTGGAGTTACTATTCATTGTGAAGATTCAAACATAATTTTTAGCACTAGAATATAATAGTTTATAAACCCTCAAAGGTGAATAATTTTTCACTTTATAGAAATAAATGATTCAACACTTAGTTATATAGAAACTATGGTGGTGGAGTTTAAACATCAATGGAAGATTTATATGTGAAAATAAATTGTCTTGTTAAAGTCTAAATGTATCTCTAAATAGTTTTCTTAAGGTAAATGGGAATGAGAAACATTAGGAAGCTAAGCTAAAATTAATGTAAAAAAATTAAATCATGACATTATATAAAATCTACATGTATAGATTCAATGTCATGTTATTATAAGCATTCTCATAGCATTCATTTTTTATCGTCAATTCAATATTTTTCATATATATATGTATGTATGTATATGTTGTAGTTGTATCCTTAGGTACTAGCAGTTGATATGATAAATTGGCCACTAAGAGGATATTGTGCAATTGTAGCCACTATATATTTTCACTTGCATCTACTAGTGAAAGAATCATGATAGTGTGAAGGCGCTTGCAGTAAAGGTGGATAATTATGAAATAGGGTATCATAATAGACTAAGAGGTTACTCACAGGCAGGTGCAAAATGATGGGGGACCAAAAAGTGGCACTCCACTTTTTGGCCCCATCAAAGCCATAATGTGAGTGCATTATAACACTCACATTATTTCTCATTAAAGCAATGTTGCGAGTGTGTTATTGCTTATTAAAGCAATAACAAGTAAGCTCATGTGTTTTTATTCATTATGTGCATTTATTCCTCTACCCACAACCTTCAAACCCTACGAAGGATGTTCACATTCTTGGAGAGCATTTTTTTTCCAAATCTTTTCTAAAATGCTGCTAATATGTTGAGGAGGTCAAAGGAGTAAGTTTCTATAGCTTTTTAGTGTCAATTATTAAATAGGTAGATTGAATGTGTTTTTTAATTAAATTTTGTTTAATTTTCAAGAATTGATAATTCACTTCCAAATATTAAAAATACCAATTCACCTCATAATGTAATCCCTCCTAAAGAACAAAAATATCATTGAATTCCTCATCATCCTCCAACAACACAAGAAAACATATTGGGGCTTGAATTGAAAATAACAAAAAATAAATTGAAGAGTTAATTTCAAGGTTGAGAGATTGTGTAGGAACAAACTCTCATCAGACCACAATTTCTCAATCATTTCAATCCATAATATCTCACATAAAATCAATTAAAAAGCAAATAAATAGTTGGTTTGACAAGAGGAAAGGATAATTTTTTTTTTATGCAAATAAATTATCAAATAAACAAGTCAAAGATAAAAAAATTAAATCTGAGTTGTGTGCACTCTTCACTGACCCACAAACGAATCAAACCTTACATGGTGCATGCAAGAGGTCCCCTATCCATTGGCGCCACCATCAAGGGATAAAGACAATTTTTTGGGATAGGTGGTGGATGGTTTTTGACCATCCCACATGTAACAACAATGAGATACCACAATTCGAATTCTTGAGGAAACTCTATATAATTTATCCTCAATGAAATCCCAAATTATTTTGACTTGTAGGAGTTCTAGGGTAGAGGTGAGGGCACCAAATAGGAAAAATTAGGGTCACATACTGACCCACACCGGACAATGAGACCACTCGATAGACCATAGTATGAGCATGTGACTATCCCTTCTATTGTGAAGGAGGGTATTGAGGTGGATACCTTATAGTCAATTAGCTCGCTCACTCAGAGCCTTATACAACATACTAGGCATCTAGTATAGGGTGAGGCAAGTGACTCTTATAGGTGTCTATTTCTACCTTATTTATGATGATCTTTTGGGTCACTCTGTGTTTATGATCCTAAGGATAGTCAAGATGCATGTGTGATGTGAGTGTTCCAAGGCTTGCTTGCACTGCAACTAAGAGACCTAGCTTGTCTCTTCTAGGAACCTAGTCTCCTCTAGGTCCTGATTGGCTTAGATGATTAACTAAGTCCAATCTTAACTCTGTTCTAAGAGTTCTATCCCTTGTGCTTCACCTTGGAGGACTAACACCATTTGACAAGTTCAATTCCTCTTCCTCACTTAGAAAGCTCTAAGTGCTATCTTCTCAAAAACCTCATTCTTCATTGCAGGGACGTCCATCCTATTGAAAGCAATCATAACCTTGCATATTTGAATCATTTTAGTAGGTTGTTCAACCCTATCCTTACCGGGTTCAAGGATTCACCACTTGAGACCTTAAATAGGCCTTTTTCTTGTATTCTTTACTAGTCCTGTTTTGTCAATTTTTGCAAAACTTTCCCAAAGACCCTACAAATCTAAAGGCAGGTTCGGATACCCTTTTGGAAGTTTTAAAAGTTTCAGTGGGGCTTCTAGCCTGACAAATTTTATACACTAGCTTCCTACAACTTAGGACAATAGGGCAATTAGGCCTAATTACTAGGACTGACTATATTCTTGTTTGTAACTTGCTCAGATCATAAACCAAATGATTGACATGAATTCAATCCACCTAGAATGTTGAGCTAAGGTGAAACCCTACTTGAACCTATACCTGTTCCATACAATACCTCCTTACCCTGCAAGAAATCTTCAATGACATTCCTAGACCTCTAATCGGGCTCTGTCTGCTCTCCTAGAGACTAGTGATTAAAAGATCTCTCCACTCTTTCGTACTTCCTAACCCTAAACCTATGTACACTAATGACTCCCCTAACATTCCCACCTATCCTTAGGTGTTTTCCAAGGCTAGACTTCATGGGGGAGCCATGAAAGCACTGACTGGTCAAGACTGAACTAGTAAGAACTTAAACTAAAACAATTTAACTAACCAAAATATCTACTCTAAAACAACTTGCTTATAGAATGAAAAAGTATAAGATAATACTAAAAACACTAAAAAAACACTAAACTCAGTCTATCAATCCATTAAGCATCTCTATCATCACAAAAACTCGAGTTCTTCTTGAAAAACACTATTGCAAAGCTCTGTATTTCACTTCAAAACTAATTACAAATTACATAATTGCATCCTCAAATATGAGATTCGAGTCTTGGGTCATATTAGATACCCACTCCATGATTCTAGGGCTTGTTGGCCGATTTCCCACTTCCTATTCTCAAGGGAATCCAAAGGCAACCGAGTTGCATGCAACAATTACAATAATTGCCAAGGTTGCCATGCTAACTTCCTTACAAAATTTGGCATCTTTCTTCATGCCTTGATCCTATTTCTTAGGACCACATTCCCTCTAGATTCTGAGGAACCAACTCATTGAATGGCCTTAAGGCATCTTGACAACCACATTAAGTGTATAGAACAACTTTAAGACTCTAATCTCCCCTAGACAACTAACATTAAGAAAACATAAACTACTAACAATGGATAAATGTGTGACCTTAGTCCTAATGACTAACTCACCTAGCCCACAAAAGCAATGAACTTCTAAGGTCTGAAAGCAAACAAACTTCCTAACTTGGCTAGAGTCAAGTACAAGCCAAAAATAACAAAAATGGAGGTTAGCCAAGGTGTGCTCCTGCACCATCCTCCCCAAAATAGAAAGTTCAGTCCACCCTTGGATTGAGGATGTTTGGATCAATCCCCATCTTCTTGAACTCTGCTTCCTTTATCCATACTGCATCAACATCAACTTGACCATGTTTCTTGATCAAGTGTTCCTTGTAGGCTTTGGTTCTAGTCTGTTTGTAGACCCTTGTGTCCAATATGTTGTCAGCTCTTGTGACTGTAGCAGTAGGTAAGTGTAGGTCTTCCACATCTTTGATCACTTCATGAAGGTTTTGATCCATGTCTTGTTGTGGTCCTTTATAATGAACTAAGTCTGCAATGTTGAAGACAGGGAACAGTCCACTATCATCCGGTAGCTCAACTTTGAAAGCATTATCACCATACTTAGCTAGGATAGGGCAGGGACCTATCCTTTTCATCTGCAACTTGTGAGGAACTCCCTTTTGAAGTCTTGATTTGTTAAGATGCACCATAACCAAGTCACCCACATTGAATTGTACTATTCTCCTATGCTCATCCACCTTGGTTTTATGTTTGATGGTGTTCTCTGTCAAGGTCTTCCTCACTATATCATGTATCTCCTGCATAGCATAAAAAAAGTCATCAGCGTATCCACTTCCCTTCACTCCATCCTTCAAATCTCTCAACTCATAAACTCCTCTAGGATGTAGTCCATAGACTATTTCAAAGGGACTCTTCCCTGTGGATCTGTTTATAGTATCATTGTAGGCATATTCAACTTGCCCAATCAACTGATCCCATTGTTGCCCATACTCCTTTGTCAAACACCTCAGTAGATTTCCAAGGCTTTTATTAACAACCTCGGTCTGACCATCAGTTTGGGGATGGTAGGTTGATGCAAAGGACAAATTAGTGCCCAACCTTTGCCAAAGAGTCTTCCAAAAATGACTCATGAATTTAGTGTCTCTGTCTGATACAATGCTGATAGGTAACCCATGGATTCTTACTATCTCTTTGAAGAAGAGAGAGGCTATTTGACTAGCATCATGTGTGGTCTTATTTGGTATAAAGTGAGCCATCTTGCTAAACCTGTCCACCACCACATAAACACTATCCATGCCTTGCCTTGTCTTGGGTAACCCAGCTACAAAATCCATACTCAAACACTCCCATGCCCTAGTAGGAATAGGTAGTGGTTGGTAAAGGCCTGCATTTGAAGAAGTGCCCTTTGCCTTTTGACATACTACACAACTTTCCACATACCTCCTAACATCAAGATTCATCTTAGGCCAATAATAGAACCTTTGAACAAGTTCTTGAGTCTTAGTGATCCCAAAGTGACCACTCAAAGCACCATTATACTTTTCTTGTATCAAGTTCTCCCTAATGGAGCCTCTAGGAACACATAATTGATTTCGTTTAAACAATAGACCACTTTGCAAAGTATACTCAACATATTTACTATGAAAATGGTTCTTGTATTCAACACATACCTTATAAATGTCTGCAAAATATTTATCATCAACATACAAATCCTTGAAGTGATCTATTCCCATGCTCTTCAACTGTATTTCCTGAATTGTGAGAGCTCTTCTTGACAATGCATCTGCTACTTTATTGAGGAGACCTTTCTTATGCTTGATATTGAAGGTGTAAGCTTGTAGATACTCAACCCACTTCATGTGCTTGTGGCTCAACTTTTCTTGTGAATTCAGGAAACTAAGTGCTTGATTATCTGAATACACAATGAATTCCTTGGGGAGCAAGTAGTGCCTCCACTTCCTTAGAGCTTGAACCAATGCATACAACTCAAGGTCATAAGAAGAGTACTTCTTTTTGGCTTCACTTAACTTTTCTAAATGAAAAGTCACCAGTCTACCCTCTTGGCTTAGAACAGCCCCAATTACCACATTGCTAGCATCACACTCAATGGTGAAAATCTTCTCAAAGCTTGGTAGCACCAAAATAGGCTGGGTAGATATCCTTTCCTTCAACAACTCAAAGCTCTTGTTAGCATGCTCATTCCATACAAATTTGGTCTTCATGCCTCCCTTAATAGTATCCAACATAGGAGCACAAATTGCACTAAAATGCCTTATAAATTTCCTATAATATTGTGCAAGGCCATGAAAACTCCTTACCTCTGTTGTTGTCCTTGGAGTAGGCCAATTCATGATAGCCTCCACTTTGCTTTGGTCCATTTTCAGATTGCCATGTGATAGGACAAATCCAAGGTACACTAGCTCTGTTTTGATGAACTCACACTTCTCCAAGTTGATCATCAGCTTCTCCTCATGTAGCTTCTTGAAAACAATCTCAAGATGTTCTAGATGCTCACTCCTTGTCTTGCTAAAAATCAGTATATCATCTAGATATACTACGACAAATTTTCCTATGTAGTCTTTGAGGACTTCATTCATGAGCCTCATGAATGTGGAGGGGGCATTAGATAATCCAAAGGGAATGACAAGCCACTCATATAGACCCTCATTAGTTTTGAAAGTTGTTTTCCACTCATCTCGCTCATGTATCCTAATTTGGTGATAGCCACTCTTCAAGTCTATCTTGCTATAGTACTTAGCTTCACCTAGACAATCCATTGGGTCTTCAATTTTGGGGATAGGGAACCTATACCTTATAGTTATCCTATTAATAGCCCTTGAATCAGTACAAATCCTCCAAGTTCCTCCTTTCTTAGGTGCTAGGACAATGGGTACGACACATGGACTAATACTCTTTCTAATGAAATCTTGGTTTAGGAGTTCTTGTACTTGCCTAGCAATTTCCTCATTTTGTTGAGGGGTCATTTTGTAAGCTGCTTTATTGGGAAGGGTAGCTCCTGGGATAAGGTCTATCCTATGAATTATGGCTCTTTTAGGGGGTAAGGTTGATGGTTGTCCATCACTCACTATACCTTGGTAAGTTTGCAACATGCTTTGAATCTCCTTTGGTAACTCTATCTTCTTGGTCACCTTGCCTTCATCTCCCTCTCTTGGTCTTAGCACCAATGCATAACCAACTCCTTCATTCTCTTGCATGGCTTGTAAGAACTCTTTTTCACCCACCATAAGAACATTTGGACCTGCTATCTTCACCTCAAAATCTTCCAACAGTGACTGTATTTTGAAGGTCACATTGTCCTTCTTGAAAGAATAAGAATTCTTTCCTCCATCATGTATAGCTTGACGGTCAAATTTCCATGGTCTGCCTAGGAGCAAATGACATGCATCCATAGGTAGCACATCACACAAGACTTTGTATTTATACCTTCCAATTGAGAACTCCACCCATGCTTGTTCATTCACTAACACATGTTGTCCTTTATTGAGCCAAGTGACCTTGTAAGGATTGGTGTGGGGTATCCTTGTCAACTTTAGTTTGCTGACTGCTTCCTCTGACACAATGTTATCAGTAGAACCTGAGTCAATGATGACTCTACATACTTTTCCCATCATCTTGCACTTTATCCTAAATAAAGACCTCCTTTGGCTTGGCTCCTCTTTCACCGGCTCCTTGATCAAAGTTCTCCTCATCATGAGGTTCTCACCTTCCTCAGAATTTAATGGAACCTCAGATTGATTCTTTGTTGCATTTGATTGCTCGTGAACTAGGTTAGTTCTCTTGTCACCTCCATGTGAAGAACCACCTTTCTCTGGACATCTATAGGCAGGGTACCCCATTTGATTGCAATGATAGTATTTCATATTGGCAAAGCAGTTGCCTCTTCCTCCTTGTCCACCATTTCTTCCTCTAGAGCTACAGTTAGAACTCCTTCCTCTACCACCTCTACTTGAGCTTCCTTCTTGCTGCTCACTGGATTCTATGTCTCCTTGAGTTTTTGTTTCAGAGCTTCTTCCACCATAGCCACCTCTTTGTCCTCTACTATCCTTGCTTTTACCTTTACCTTTAGAGGTTTGGTCTTGCTTTCTCTTGCTTTTCTCTTCTATCTTCAAGGCCATTTGATAGCATTAGCAAATGATTTTGAAGTTTACTAGACTCATTTCTTCTTGAATAAACCATTTGAGGCCATTCAAGTACCTTGCAAGCTTAATGCTTTCATCTTCTACTACTTTGGATCTCAAACATAGCATTTGAAACTCCTCGGTGTATGCTTGGACATCTAAATCTTTTTGTCTTATATTGTGTCTCCTCCTATGCAACTGGACTTCATAGTCATCAGGAAGGTAGGTCTGCTTCACTTTGTTTACCATGCCCTTCCAGGTAACTATAGGGCCTTTCCCATCCTTTTCTCTTTCATTTTGCACAAACTTCCACCAAGTAAGAGTTGAACCTCTTAGTCTAGACTTGGCCACCATAAATTTTTGTGCCTCTGAGATACCATCACACTCAAAATGGTTCTCAATGTTGTCTATCCAATCCACAACTGAATCTGGATCCATTTGTCCACTAAATAGTGGCACACCTTCCAAAGCTTTGCCACTCAATGCCTTTAGTGCCTTTAAGAATGGATCTTCAGGAAGAACAGGGTCAGGTGTTGGTGCTTCCTCCTCCAACTCTAATTCCTTTTCCCTTGCTTCTTCCTCTTCCTTTTGATCAATTTTGTCCTTTACCTTGTCTGCCTTTTCTTGGACTTCATCCAAGAGTTGTTCCATTCAAGCCAATCTTTCTCTTAGTGACTTGTTGTCTTCTTCTTGTTCTTCTACCTTCCTGGCTAACTCAGCATTAGTCACCATGGTTGTGCCTTCCTCTGGTGTATTCTCTCCCATTGATTCAGTAGGCTGCAACATCCACCACAAGCCTGATCAAAACAGGCTCTGATACCAATATGGTGTGAGTATTCCAAGGCTTGCTTGCACTACAACTAAGAGACCTAGCTTGTCTCTTCTAGGAACCTAGTATCCTCTAGGTCCTAATTGGCTTAGATGATTAACTAAGTCCAATCTTAACTCTGTTCTAAGAGTTCTATCCCTTGTGCTTCACCTTGGAGGACTAACACCATTTGACAAGTTCAATTCCTCTTCCTCACTTAGAAAGCTCTAAGTGTTATCTTCTCAAAAACCTCATTCTTCACTGCAGGGACATCCATCCTATTGAAAGAAATCATAACCTTGCATATTTGAATCATTTTAGTAGGTTCTTCAGCCCTATCCTTACCGGGTTCAAGGATTCACCACTTGAGACCTTAAATAGGCCTTTTTCTTGTATTCTTTACCAGTCCTGTTTTGTCAATTTTTGCAAAACTTTCCCAAAGACCCTACAAATCTAATGGTAGATTCGGATACCCTTTTGGAAGTTTTAAAAGTTTCAGTGGGGTTTCTAGCCTGACAACTTCCATACACTAGCTTCCTACAACTTAGGACAATAGGGCAATTAGGCCTAATTACTAGGATTGATTGTATTCTTGTTTGTAACTTGCTCAAATCATAAACCAAATGATTGACATGACTTCAATCCACCTAGAATGTTGAGCTAAGGTGAAACCCTACTTGAACCTATACATGTTCCGTACAATACCTCCTTACCCTGCAAGAAATCTTCAATGACATTCCTAGACCTCTAACCGGGCTCTGTCTGCTCGTCTAGAGACTAGTGATTAAAAGAGCTCTCCACTCTTTCATACTTCCTAACCCTAAACCTATGTACACTAATGAGTACCCTAACATTCCCACCTATCCTTAGATGTTTCCCAAGGCTAGACTTCATGGGGGATCCATGAAAGCACCGACTGGTCAAGACTGAACCAGTAAGAACTTAAACTAAAACAATTTAACTAACCAAAATATCTACTCTAAAACAACTTGCTTATAGAATGAAAAAGTCTAAGATAATACTAAAGAACACTAAAAAAACACTAAAATCAGTCTATCAATCCATTAAGCATCTCTGTCATCACAAAAACTCGAGTTCTTCTTGAAAAACACTGTTGCAGAGCTCTGTATTTCACTTCAAAACTAATTATAAATTACATAACTGCATCCTCAAATATGAGATTCGAGTCTTGGGTCATATTAGATGCCCACTCCATGATTCTAGGGCTTGTTGGCCGATTTCCCACTTCCTATTCTCAAGGGAATCCAAAGGCAACCGAGTTGCATGCAATAATTACAATAATTGCCAAGGTTGCCATGCTAACTTCCTTACAACATTTGGCATCTTTCTTCATGCCTTGATCCTATTTCTTAGGACCACCATTCCCTCTAGATTCTGAGGAACCAACTCATTGAATGGCCTTAAGGCATCTTTACAACCACAATAAGTGTTTAGAACAACTTTAAGACTCTAATCTCCCCTAGGCAACTAACATTAAGAAAACATAAACTACTAACAATGGCTAAATGTGTGACCTTAGTCCTAATGACTAACTCACCTAGCCCACAAAAGCAATGACCTTCTAAGTTCTGAAAGCAAACAAAATTCCTGACTTGGCTAGAGTCAAGTACAAGCCAAAAATAACAAAAATGGAGGTTAGCCAAGGTGTGCTCGTGCACCAATGTGCCTAGGCTACATTTGCAATGGGTTAGATGGTGATGACAAATTCTCTCCTAAGTGATACATTCATCTTTGATAGTCAGGTAAATATCAACAAGTTCATTTAATTCAATTTATTAAATTTTATTTTTAAATTCAGTGTTAGAGAAATTAGTTGAATAATTATAAAGAAAATTCAATTTCACAGTGTTCACCCTACTTCCAGCAATCCTCCACCTCCCTATTACATGACAATGTTGAATGCAGAGGTGTGTAGCTAGTAAATAATTGTAAATATTACATATGAATAGTTGAACTTTATATGAATGGTATTCTTCTAATTTACTTTGATGTTGGGCCTTCGATGTCAACACATGGTAGTGGAGGCTCTCATCAAACTTTCACTCAAGTAATACAATTTTTTTTTTAATTTAAAATAATAATATAATATATTTGGTATTTGAATAATGTTTAATGACTCAAAGGTTATACACAGTTTGTAAGTGTGCTTTATAATTTTAAATTAATTTGATTTTAAGTTTTTATGTACTTCATAATCTATGAATTTTATTTGACCATGTTATTAAACTCTAAACATATAGGCTAGTGGTGTCAATTAATTTTTCACCTTCTCGTTGTTGGTGTTGTTAATAGAGAATTTTATATTTTTGAATCAAAGAAAATATTTTTATTTGACCGGTTGAGTGAATAGCTATCTCTTTTATGTTTTCTTTGTTCATTTCCAATCCACTCATGATAAAAAAAATCACTTTTATTTCCAAGGCCTCAATCTTGATTTCCCACTCGATTGTTCCTTTCACTTGTAATTAGTTTAGCATCTTTCCAAATTATAACCATATATTTTTTAGTCTAATGAGCTTGGTTTGATCCTAATCAAGTTCAACTAGGTCCTTAGAGGTGCTCAGAAACCTTTTTTAGGATGGTGCTTGGGTATTAAAAGGTTTTTAGGTCTTGTGTTTCCTAGTCTTATTCATCATTACATACCTCTTTTCATGACTTCAAAGTCTTTATCAAACTACAAAATATTCCTAAGAAGCTCACATGTATGGATCTACAACATTTTATCCTCTAAATAATTGGTTGCATTAAATTTTTAACTTATAAACAAATATAGAAAGGAAATATAGGTGCCTATTTATGTGGATCTATATCCTTTAAGAAAATGTAGCTACATACAAGGCTCTTAAGCTACTTATTTTATTTTATTCTTGAATTTTTATCCTATTTTGGTGATGATTTTTGTCTTATATTACCATCAAAATGGAGATCCAATTTTTAGCTTGATATTTTGAGTGAGTTTCTACCCTCTTTTCAATTTTTCATCTAATATGGATTGCATAGATCCTGGTTGGTGAGTTGATTTGATCTTTGTGGGTCCTAGTTGACTTACATGTTCTACATGCCTTCCTATTTTGTGATATGTTTTATTTAGGATCAATTGGATGTTTTATAATTCTCATGATAGGTTTTGGCATGATATTAGTTTGAGGAGTCTTACATCTGAGTGATCCCACAATACTAGTTTACAATTTTTGGCCAAACTGGACATTGATTTTTTTTTTTCTAACTAAATCTTCACTTTCAGGCACCTATAGTGGCTAAACCATGAGGAATTTGAAGATGATGCAAACTAGTGATTTGTGAAATTTTGTCTGTAGATTCTAAATATATTTTTTTCAAATTTTTTTGAACCATATCGTACTTCTTTTTCCATCTCCTTCGAAAACTAGTTTTTTCAGTAAACAACATTTTTAAGGAGTGACACTCACCGTATACAACATAATTTTTCTTCCATGAAGGATTAAATTCTAATTTTTTCGAATTTAGATTTGTAACTACAATATCTAGCCCTTTCATTTGGTTTCATAGTGTTTTATTGAATATTTTTTCCTTAATCAAGTTTTGAAGTCAAACCAATTACAATTCAATATATTGGCAGACCGTATACAACATAACTTTTTTTTTATGTATCAAAATTCAATTTTGTTTTTTTTTTGGATCAAAGACATCAATACCTAGCCTACACATATTTTTTAGAATTTTATTTTGAAAATCTGCTATTTTTCCACATGTGTGAAACAAAGAGCTTGATTTTCGGTGAAAAACCTATGTTTAATCAAACTAAAAAAACAAATACATAATAAAACCAAAACATATTAAAATTATATTCGTTGGATAGCTCGTTACAAGGACTACCATCATCCAATTGGATTTGTGAATTCTCCTCCATTTTCATCCTCAACCCGAGCTTTGAAGGGAAAAATTCTAGAGTTTTTTGGTGCCAGAGGGGGAGAATGGGGGAAAAGGGGGGTTCGAGTGAACCCCCTTTCCACAAGAATTTTGTTTTCTTACTTTCTAGGAAATGTGGGACCCGAAATTAAATGGGTTCACTTGAAGGGGGGTTCTATCAAACCACATTTGGGTTCACTCGAAGGGGGTTTCTATCAAATCCCATTTGGGTTCGCTCAAAGGGGGGTTCTATCAAACCCCATTTGGTTTCGCTTGAACCAAAAGTTCATTCAAACCCCCAAAAACCAATTTTTTTTGCATGGGGTCATTTTTTGCAACTTTTCCTTCCTCACTGGAATTGTAAACCACTTTTGTGGGTTTACCCATCTAGATTTACTTCATTTCTTCACTTGAATTTTTGGCTTGCATGGATATGATCACAGTACTCTAATCATTTTAACATGAATGTTTGATTCCAAGTTATGAAAATTTGATGATTGGAGGTATTTAGTCTTGAAAAGTATTAGGAATGCTTCAATTTTAGGCCACTTGATATACTTAACATGGTAATGCTTGAATATAAATAAGGATATGAGGTTATGGTTTTGTTACACCATTCTATTAGCAACCTTTATAAGTGATATTAATTTTTTTATGAGCACTATCATGCTTGCACATGCCTTGGGATGGAATATATATTCCATGTAAAGGTATTGTTAATGGTTAAGTTGGGTCTTTATCACTGTTGGATAGTTTAAAACCTTTAAATATTTATGTAAGAAATTGAATATCAAGTAATATAGAGAACCTTCACTAAGGTATTTTTGGTAATTGAATAATTTGTTGTTTCATTTTTAGATGATGCAAGTAGACACTCCTCCTAATATTCATACAATAGTGGAGCATGATATTTCTATATATCAATAGTGATTTCGATAACTTTGATAGAGGTAGGAGTCAGATTAGTAAATTTCACATTATATTTATTGTTTTATCTATCTAAAATCAAATAATATTTATTTATATTTTAATTTCTATCTAGATAGTTTCCATAGCAGTTTGCAACTCCAAATCATGAGTGTGCCCTTATTGTGATGATTATTTATATGCAGTAAGTGATTATTTTGTTATATGTCATTCTATATATATATTAATGTCTATCCTTTTATTGTATTAGGTGGGGATCCAAGAATTTTTAAATAGGAGGTTGAGTGAATGAGTCAAAGGAGACCACCATCATATGCATCTCCATCCCCCAAAATTCAAATTCAACTCATGATATATTTCCTTCACCTAGAGGGAAATGACTATGTCTTAGGGTCCTTTTTTGTATGCCTATATGAAATTTTTTGAACATATATTTTGTATTACAAAAATGTGACATTGTATATCCATATGGCTTTGTTGTAAGCCTAGATGGGTTTCTTGTATATTTGTTATAATTATATCAACATATAGAATGTATGCCTATATAACTATTTGGTTAATACAAATATTTTTTTATCAATAGTGTCCATATTTTCATTACAAATGGTTATTTAAAAAAAATGAATAATAAATTTCAATGCAACTGTTGGCAACACAAGGGCAGATAATTGAGAGGGTAGGTGAATTAGTTGTCACATGAATTATACTTATTAAACTTATTCTTAGATCTGATAAACAAACATGAAATCATAAACCAACATCACATCAGAAACACACATAACACAAGGATTTTTGTGTGGAAAACCTGTAATGGGAAAAACCACAGTGGAGGTTAGTCCACAAGTTTATACTTTGTTAAAAGTATTATAAATGGGGAATGCACATGCATTCGGGTACACTTCCTAGAGCTCACCAAAAAAATACAAAAAGGCTTACTGCCCAAAGGAGACACACTATCTTACAGTCACATTTGGATTACATCCATCCGAGAGATCTTGAATTGAGAAGATAGCATCTACTAATGCTTGATTACAGTTTCGATTAAGTGCATGAACAATTTCTTCTACTCACTATTCTTCACACTTTACTTTTGCCTTAGAAATATCTAAAATTTATTCACACACAACATGTGCACTTCACCTTGCATGTCATTCTCCTCAAAACAATCGGTCATATATATCCACAACTAAGGATAACATCAACTACATGTCGACCCAACAAAATATTAAATGTGTACAAACTGTTCACCTAAATTAATAAAAAAATGTCAATGCAAATCAACCAATGTCAGAAAAAACATAGTATGGACCCAAAACAACATGTCTCAAACATGAAACACCTTAAGGAATTATCCGCAAACATCCACAACATACTCTAATCACCCTGTTAGCCATGAACATGAAAAACATGAACTCACAGAAGAAAATCACCAATCACAAGCACAACGATCAATGCAAACCAACAACACAAATAGAGAATGATCTAGAAATATCCACAAGCATCATGAATCACCTCATAAGCATCCACAACAACTCGGATTACTAGAATCACATCATCTTCTTTTAGGAACACCAACTAAAGCAACAAAACAACTGCCAGAACATAGATACTCATAACTTGATAAAAATTTCATGCGAACCTCTGAAACTTTCGATGGATAAACTAGATATACTCGTAAACAAACCCTTTAATCCTAAACTTCTCACCATCAATATACTAAACTAGCCATCATACTGAACTTCACTGCTTCACTGACACCCTGCAACTTATTTTACTATAATTTTCTAAATATCCTTGACATATACAACTTTAGAGATCTTAATGCCAATAGTTTTGATATCAATGAAAACCACATATCAACAATATCCAACAATCTCCCTCTTTGGCATTGATGACAACACATGATGTGAAAAATTCCATCAACGAAACTTTCTCCCCCTTAGATTTAGAATCTTTTCTTTTTAGCTCTTTCATAATTTTTCACATGACTCTTCTCCCCCTTTGACATCAATGACAAAGGTACACATTATCTTTCTCCACACAAGCTCTGAACCGCATTTCTGAACATCTGACTACTCCCCCTGAGGAGCAGCCACCACAACATCAATCTGGATCACAAGATATGACTATGAAATGCACAGACTGATGCAAGCCAATGCATATTAATTCTAATTAGGAGGGGTAATCACCCCTAGCTTTCCTCTGAGATAATCAAAAGTATCCTTAGGCAAGGGCTTGGTAAAGATATCTGCAATATATTCCTTAGTAGGCACATACTCCAATCTGACTTCCGTTTCACTCACCTTCTCTCTCAAAAAGTGAAACTTTATAGATATATGCTTGGTTTTTGAATGCAACACTGAATTCTTAGATATGTTAATTGCACTCGAATTATCATAGAATATAGCAATAGGTTCATGATTCAAAATTTTGATATCTTTCAACATCTGCTTCATCCAAAATACTTGAGTACAATTGTTAGCAACAACAATGTATTCTACCTCTGCAGTAGATAAAGAAATGGCATTTTTCTTCTTACTTAACCATGAAATAAGCTTCTTTCCCAAGAAAGATGCATCACCACTAGTACTCTTTCTATCAACCACATCTCCTTCTTAATCAACATTAGTAAAATAACTCAAAGTAAGGTCATCTTCTTTAGGATACCATAGGCCAAAAATCAACTATCCCCTTCAAGTACTTGAAAAATCCTCTTTAAAACTGTCACATGATATTCTTTAGGATCAACTTCAAATCTTGCAATAATACATACGACATTCATGATATCAGGTCTAGTTTGAGTCAAATAGAGCAATCCACCAATCATAGATTTGTATCTAGTCTGATTCATTTTAGGAGAATCATCATCTTGAGTCAACTTACATCTGGTCACCATAGGTGTACCAACTGGCTTTGAATCTTCAATACCAAACTTATTTAGTAGTTCTTTCACATACTTGGACTGAGATATAAAGATCCCTTTATCTAGCTGAGCAATTTGTAATCCCAAAAAGAATTTCATTTCTCCAATCATAAACATCTCAAACTCACTCTTTATCTCATAAAAAAACTTCATGCACAGATTACCATCTCCTTCAAAAATGATATCATCAACAAAGACTTCAACAGTCAAATATTTATCATGATCAATCTTGAAATATAAATTACTATTAGCAGTACCTTTGTTAAATCCAAGCATCAACAAATAATCGTCTAATTTGGCATACCATGCTCTTGGGGCTTGCTTAAGTCCATACAATTATTTCTTTAACCGACAAACCATATCTCCCTGATTAGTCAATTGAAATCTATCAGGTTGCTCAATATACACTTCTTTATCTGGTTCACCATTTAGAAATACTGACTTGACATCCATTTGATAAACCTTGAAGTTTTTGTAAGTAACATAAGCAAGAAATAGTCTCACAGCTTCAATTCTAGCAATAGGAGCAAAAGTTTCTTCAAATTCAATTCCTTCCATCTGAGAATATCCTTTACACACCAATCTTGCTTTGTTTCTGACAACTTCACCTTGCTCATTCAGTTTGTTTGGAAAGACCCATTTAGTTCCAATTATATTTTTGTCCTTAGGCCTAGGAACAAGAAACCATGTATCATTGATCTCAATTCACAGTAACTCTTCTTACATTGCTTCTACCCAATGCTCATATTTGCATGCTTCATTGACATTATTAGGCCCAACATTTGAAATAGAATAGTATTCTTCTGTAATTCTTCTCCTAGTCTTAACAACTTTGTTCTTATCACCTATAATCTGATCTTCTAAATGATTTAGTATTACATGCCTTGGAGTCTTAAGCTCTTGAAATTTAGTCTCTTGTGATCTTGATTATTCACTTTCACCAGTTTCTTCCTCTTGATTTTCCTGATTCACCAAAATGATTTGACCTTGATTTAGAGTCTGAAAATCCTTTCCTTTTTTTGAACTATCATTCTAATCATTTGAATCATATCCACAGGTTTTGGATGGTCTAAATGTGTCTTCATCAACCTTTACATTATCACTTTCAATTACTTTCCTTAGTATCTTATTGTAGCACTGATAGGCTTTAATTTTAGTAGAAAAACCAAGAAAGATTCATTCATCGCTTCTAGCATCAAACTTTCCTATATCTTCATCTCTTTTGATATAGCATTTACTTCCAAAGATTTTGAATTATCTAATAGTAGGCTTATGACCAAACCATAGCTCATAAGAGGTCTTACCAATATCACCTTTAACATGTACCTGATTGAGAGTGTGAATGACAGTACTCACAACTTCTCTCCAGTAGATATGAGGAACATTTCCTTCCAACATCATAGTTTTAGCAATTTCTTGAATTGTCGTTTCTTCCTTTCCACAACTCCATTTTTTTGAGGGGTCCACAGGGAGAATAACTACCTCTTTATCCCATGATCTTCATTGAAAGAATTAAACTCACCGAAAGAGAATTCACCACCTCTATCTGATCTCAAACATTTAATCTTCAAACCTATCTTTGTCTCAACCATAGCCTTGAAAATATTGAATTTCTCTAGAGCTTTAGATTTTTCCCTTAAGAAAGTAACCCATATCAATCTAGAATAATCATCAATAAGTAACATGAAATACCTATCACCTTGTAAAATTTTGATTCTAGAAGGACCACACAAGTCAGTATGCACAAGCTCCAATACTTCATTTGAACAATGTTATTTGCTTCTGAATGATACTCTAGTTTGCTTCCCTAACTGACCTTTTTTGCATATAGCATTAGTAGGTTTTATCAACTTAGGAAGATCTCTCATTGCATGAGTAGAACTTATCCTGATAATATTGTCAAAGTTTACATGACACAATCTTCTATGCCACAACAAACTTTCATCAACTTGAGCAATCAGATAACTTTTACCAATAGTACTTAGGTGAAAGATATTACCTTTTGTTTTTGTACTAAATGCAATCACATTTCCAGAACTGCCTAATATTTTACGCTTTCCATCCTTGAATTGAAGATTATATCCCTTGTCAACCATTTGTCCAACACTTAAGAGATTACGCTTCAAACCTTCCACATATAAAACATCATCAATATTATTCTTACCATCAAAATAAATGAATCCTCTACCACAAATTACACCAACTTTGTCATCACCAAATCTTACAACACCACCATCATACTTTTCCAAGCTCACAAATTTACTTTTTTCACCTTTCATGTGATGAGAGCATCCACTATCGATCACCCATTCATCTTTTTCTTCAACTTTGGCAGCTAGAGCTTTCTACACATTCATGCAACTAATAGATTCAACAAATACTGGATTATTTTCCTTGATATCAATAAATACCCATTCATTCTCACTTACATTCCCTTTATCAGATTCATCATTTGCCACACCTTCATCAGCAACATAATAACACTTTCTTTGGAATCTAGGATTGATAGATCTTGGCTTAGGAACTCTTTCAGGACACCTTGAGGCAAAATGACCTATCTTATTGTAAGAAAAACATTTAAGAGGAAATTTTCCTTTATACTTACCTTCTCGTTTGGCTACCCTCTTGACAAGAAGTGCTTCAAGCTCATATATTTTTCTCTCTTCTTCTTCAATCTCTCTCATTTCTTACTCATACTTGGAAATTTTTCTAGAACATTCTCCCGGATCATATCTCTGCTTATCTTTCCTGGATATAGTTGCTTTAAATGCAGATTCTATTTTAGGAAGAGATTCATCAAAATCACTTAACTCAAAAGCAACAAGCTTACCAATCAACATGTCTCTCATTACATTTGTCACAGTTTGGATCTCCTCAATAGTAGCACCTTTGTGTTTGTATGTAGTATGCAAGGATCTGAGCACTTTAGCAACAATATCCAATTCTTCCAATATTCCACTAGCACATTTGGTACTACACACAAGTTCATTCACTCTCTACATAAGGGGAAATGATGTTCTCATCTTCTCCCATTCTCAATGTTTCATATTTCCCTTTCAAGATCTGCAGCTTAGCAATCTTCACATGGTTATCACCTTCATACAAAGTTTCCATCTTTTTCCAGATCTCATAAGCAGTCTTTAGCTCCATTACATTTGTCATCTCGAAATCAGTCAAAGCACTAAAAAATGCTTCCTTAGCCTTGATATTGTACTCAGATTCTTTAATCTCACCTATTGTAGAAGGATCATTATGAGGGATAATATATCTATTCTTTGTAATTGTCAAGTAGGGTTCACCAATGCATCTCAAATGACACTCCATTTGAGTCTTCCACAAAGAATAATTTGTTCCATCGAATCTCAGACAATATTTTTTATATGTCTCCATCCCAGATCACCTCAAGTGATCAAGCTTCTCTAGAGGAAACTGCTCTGATACCAATTTTTGGCAACACAAGGGTAGAAAACTGAGAGGGGGGTGAATCAATTATCACAAAATTATACTTATTAGACTTATTCTCAGATTTGATAAATAAACGTGAAAGCATAAACCAAAATCACATCATAAACACACATAACACCAAGATTTTTGTGTGGAAACCCTGTTAGGGGAGAAACCATGGTGGAGGTTAGTCCACAAGTTTATACTCTATTAAAATTATTATAAATGGAGAATGCACATACATTCAGGAAAACTGCCTAGAGCTCACTGCTCAAATACAAAAAAAATTACTGCCCAAAGGAAGACACACTGTCTTATAGTCACATTTTTATTACATCCATCTAAGAGAACATGAACTGAGAAGATCTGCTAATTCCTGATTGCAGTTTTGGTTAAGCACATGAACACTTTCTTTTGCTCACTCTTCTTCACACTTTACTTTTGCCTTTAAAAGATCTGAACTTTATTTACACTCAACACTCACACTTCACAAACCTTGCATATCATTCTCCTCAAAAATATCAATCATATATATCCGCAACTAAGGATAACATCAACTACATATCGACCCAACAAAATATAAAATGTGTACAAACTGTCGACCCAAATCAATAAAAAATTATCAATGCAAATCAACCAATGTCAGCCAAAACATAGTAGGGACCGAAAAAAACATGTCTCAAACATGAAACACCTTAAGAAATTATCCTTGAAGATCCACAACACGCTACAATCACCCTGTCGGCCATGAACATGAAAAACATGAACTCACATAAGAAAATTAGAAATCACAAGCACAACAATCAATGAAAACTAACAACACAAATAGAGAACGATCTAGAAACATCCACAAGAATCATGAATCACTTCATAAGCATCTGCAACAACTCAGATTACTAGAATCACACCAACCAAAGCAACAAAACAACTGTCAGAACACATAAACTCATAACCTGATCAAATCTTCATGCGAACCTCTAAAAATTTCGGTGGATAAAATAGATATACTCATCAACAGACCCTTTAATCCACAACTTCTCACCATCAATATACTGAACTAGCCATCATACTGAACTTAACTACTTCGCTGACACCTTGCAACTTATTTTATTATAATTTTCTCAATATCCTCGACATATAAAACTTTAGAGCCCTTAATGCCAATAGTGCTTACATCAATGACAACCACATATCAGAAATATCCAACAACAACTATAAATGATTAATGTTATCCATATTTCCACTATAATTGATTAATTGAATAAGGCTTAGTTTTCCATTTGGACTGTAGTATGGTTTCATACTTGTTAGGACTAAATAATGAAAAACTAATATTTCCAAAATAGCTTGTTGACATCCACTAGTTGGTTAGTATCTACCTTTAACATTCCCTAGGTTGAACTCCCTTACAACTTGAAGAGTAGATAGCCATAAAACTAGAAAACTTAGGGACCTCAAGGATATTCAAGTACTCATTTGGACTCAATGTTATCATTTGACCAACCCAACATTTCCTATCTCATTAAATGATGTGACCTATTTATAGTAAGAACTCTTGTCCTCTATTTGACCAATCAATATTTCATATTTATAGAGTTATTCCTCATGCCCAGACTTTCCTTCCTCTCAAATTATTGACCAAAACGTTTATGACTACCTTGAATTCAATCCATGGAGTAGACTAGTTCTTTGGTGTAGATCATATAGTCACGAGTATATGGGTTTACTAGGTTATTATACAAGCTTCTAAGAATGATCCTACCATAAGTGTTTGCCTTAGAATTCCTACAATAACAAGATATAATAAAAATTTAACATGGATATCACAAAGGTAGAGCTACATTCTATCCTCCTATATACCTTTTTGTGAGATCAATATAACCAATAATAAGACTATGGATGCCCTTCATGGTGTCAATGTAATGAAGAATAACACATCTTGCTTTGACCCTATCTATCTCTCAATATTCCCCTAAGATTTTGTTCCTTAATTTTTATGATAGATTGTCTAGGTATGCTCATTGTGTATTCCTTTACTCTTTCTACTATCAAGTGTGCAATTACATTTTTTTTTATCACGATCATATTCTCCTTTTCTTGATTATTTTTTCTATCATTTTTCTTACAAATGAGACTATTATATTCAACTCAAGTGAGGAAACTTAAAAATCATAATGACATGCCAAAGAAAGAATATTCAAGATTTTCATGGTAAAAGGAGACCACAATTTAATCACTATCATCCAAAAAAGGTTAATGCCATTGTCAAACATTTATTTCATATCTTAAAATATGACAAGGGTTTAATGATGGTTTGACCAATTCTAAGCCACTATTCAATGTTGGAGATGACAATAATGACCCCTATAATGACCCTAGCCACCATGAAGTACTGAAAAATCTCATGCAACGATAAAAACCCTAAAGTGGACCTATTCTTTTTGAACTCAAACTTTGCAGCCACCCCAACAAGTTGGAATTGTCGGTTTACCCCCACGAGATGAAGAATGTGAAAAATGTCTCTCAACCTTTTGCTAAACACAACATCTAAAAAATTATCACCATGGTAAAATAGCTTAAATACATGAAAAACTGAGAGATGTTATAGTGGAGGGACCCTACATGACCATGTAACTTCAAAAAGAACATTTCTAGGTTACATGGTTTTTGAGAAATAGCTCATCAAAGTTCGTCACTTTTTGGCACTTAGGGCTCTTAAGAGAAAGTGCTGACATGACATAGTCTAGAATGATCGATCATGTTGGGGTGAAAATTAGGACATTTCCTAGCATAAAACTACCTGCCCCGATGTGTTGGCACTATTGGTTTTACCCCACAATGAACGAAATGAAAATTATGCTACATTGCAACTTTCTCTTGAATGCATTTGAAGCTTTTTACAATGTGTGGAAACTTGTCACCACGTCCAAATGGATCAGAGATATGAAATATAAAAGAGATTATTATAGAGGGACCCTACATGACCCTATAACTTTGGACAAAATGGTTTTAGATGCAACAATTTTTGATAAATATCTTGTCAATGTTTTCCACTTTTTGGCACTTAAGGATCTTAAGAGAAAATGTTGACATAATGTAGTCTAGAATGATTGGGCATGTTGGGGTGCGAAGTAGTATTAGAGAGAAAAATGAGAGCTTTCCTAGCATAAACCCATCACCCAAAAATTTTGGGACTATTCTCTTGGCACCATGTAGAACAAAAAAAAAACTATGCTACCTTACAACTTTCTCTTCGGTGCATTTGATACTTTTTGCAATGTGCAAATTTTTTTTGGCACAACCAAAAGGATTGGAGATATGGAAAAATAAGAGAGGTTATTGTAGAGGAGCCCTACATTACCATGTAATTTAGGACCAAACATTTGTAGGTTCCACAAGTTTTGAGAAACATCTCATCAAAGTTCACCACTTTTTAGCACTTAGGGCTCTTAAGAGAAAACGTCAACACAATGTAGTCTAAAATGATTGGGAATGTTGGGGTGAAAATTGGGACCTTTCCGAGAATAAAATTTCCCACTCTAACATGTTGGAACTATTGGTTTGGCCCTATGATAAACAAAACAAAATTTGTGCTACATTGTAACTTTCTCTTCAATAAATTTTATGCTTTTTGCAACGTGTAAAAAAATTTCACCATGACCAAATGGATTGGAGATATGAAAAATAGAGAGAGGTTATTATAGAGGGACCCTACACGACCTTGTACCTTGATAAATATTTTGTAGGTGCCACAATTTTTGAGAAACAACTCGTCAAAATTTTCCACTTTTTGGTACTTAGGGATCTTAAGGCAAAGCACCATAATTGTTTATTTATTTAACTATATATGTCGAATTCTAAATTTATAAGACCACCCCTTAGTAATGACATAGAGGAAAACTAGAAATCAGTACACATATTCTTCATCACTTGAAGTGTGGTCATTTCCTTCAATTATCAAAGCGTTATCTTGCAACTTTCCATCAAAAAGATCTTGTGCTCTCTATTTGCAATTCAGTACTCCATGCCTTGTATTTTTACAATAGAAACATGTGCCACTTGCATGTTTGAAATTTGTCATAAGTTTGGATTTTTCGTAAGAAGTACTAGCTTTGTTTTGTGCAGTCAATGCAACTTCTTCTGAAACATGTTTATTTCTTTCATCAAGCAATGTGGATATAATACCTTGTGGGACATGCTATTTGGAATACTATTTAAAAGAATGGATTTTGCATCATTTTCCTTTATTTCTTCATTTATACCAGCCAACTAATTTATCAAGGAGCACAATTTATTGATGTGAGACACTATATCTTCACCTTCGTCCATTTTTAAACCATACAACTTTTATTTTATAGTTATTTTTGGACTATCAGCTTTTGACCAAACAAAGTATTCAATGTTTCCTAGATGTACTTAGAAGATTTTTTAAAATCTACATGATGAAAATAAGGTTTAGATAAATCAAGACCAATTATAGCCAATGCTTTCTTATCTTTTACCTTCCATTTTTGAAGTTCATCTAGATCTATTGTCTTTGGCACTATACCATCAATAATTTCCCAGAGATCTCTTTCAATTAACAATAACTGTATTTGTATTTGCCAACTGTGAAAATCATTTCCATCAAAATTTTTAGAAAGCCTTAATTTATCCATTTTGTGTTGAATAAATGTGTAAAAATAATATTTATATCTTCAATATGCCCCACACTTTTATTTTTCAAAAATAGAAAGAAAAAACTCACAAGGAAATAAATGCTTCCTTTTGTGTCCTAAATTCCTTGACATAAATTTGGGATTCTAAGATATATTTTTGTGTGTTAATTGTGTGTGCAAAATATAGACCAACCACATCGATGAATCCATCCTATGAACACCTTTAACAACTCCTTATTCCACACCTTTTGTAGCGACATTGGAATATGCACAAGATAAGAATTAAAGTAAAATGGCCTCCATAAAAATGGTCCCATTCAATGCATAGGAGAGCAACACCCTTAGAAAACTATTAGCAGCACAACATATACAATGAGTACAAACAATCGAACTGTCCAAAAGAAGAATATGTCAAACATTCAAACTATCCAAAGAAATCAATATGTCAAACATTCAAACTATAAATCTTTCAACAATAAATTTTCTTCACAATATTCCTCAATGATTGCTAATATTCATTGAAGAGCCTTTTAAAATTCCATATACCTTTCTAGCATTACCATTCAAAGAATCAAAAACTAAATCTACCGAAAATCAATCTACCTTACACTGAATCATTAAATTAAATCTAACACCTCAGATCAGCTAATTCAACAGTTGAATGTGTGAAATTTGAATGCCAAAACAAGTGAGCGACATGTTCAGTTTCTCCTATTCTTTCTCTTTTTCGAAATGACAACAATGAACAAAGTGAAGTGATAAATAATGGCAAGAATGAACATGGTAGAGAGAAAGAGAATAAATGGAGATGAATGATGGAGTCAAAAAGGGTTTTGCACATGGTCTACATTGCTCACCTGTTGACAAATACAAAAATGGTGGATGGACATCAATGGCTATTACACGTGGTCTACACTACTTGGTCCTTGAATGAATCACTTTGGATGAAAGATAAACAAATGGAAGACAAACAAAGAGATCAGGCAACTAGCTCTGATACCATATTGTAACAAGAGAGGAAAAAATGAGATTGCTATCAAATCAAAATTCAACCATTCAGACTACACACCTAAACTATTGCAATATCTCATATGAACTAATTATGAGAAAAAAACTACCAAAACCATATTTTTATTTATTAGATTAGCAATAGCTTGTTAATTTATTTATTTAACTATATGTTGAGTACTAAATTTGTAGCATAAAAAATGAAAGCAAGATAAATGGCTATAATAGGATCATAATTTTACAAGCGGCTAAATATAACTTGGCAAATGAAATTCATGTCAAAGTAATCATAAGGTTGTCAATCGGGCTAACAATTGAGGTCACTGACAATTATTTGAATGTGGCACAAATAATATTATTTCTACAACATTTAGAGGAGTTTGGAAGGTAGTTTCTACCTAAAATAGAGGAAGTATATGTAGATCAAATTATTTAGTTGAAGACTAACAAGCTCCCTAGAGGATTCATTACTTTAGAGAATCTCTTCACTCTTGATCATGTAAAGAAATATGTATTTGATTCTATTTATGGATGCAAATGAAAATAAAATATAAATGGATTAATGTGTAATGCAATGAAATATGGTAAATGAACTTAATGCAATGTAAAGTAGACTAAAATGTGATGAGATAGAATATGTTAAATGAACCTAATGAGATGATGATACTATATGAGTGATGCAATGTAATGGGAATGCCACTAAAATGATTAATGCAATCTAAAATGAGATGCTTAAAATAATAAATTATAAATTATAAACTTATGCAAATGAAATGATTATGTAATGATGTAAAGATGCTTAGAATAACCAATCCTAAATAACATAATACAAATGAAATGATTATGCAATGGTGAAAATATGCTTAAAATAATAAATCTTAAACAACTTAATGCAAATCAAATGATTATGGAATGATGGAAAGATGCTTAGAATAAAAAATCCTAAACAACTTAATGCAAATAAAATAATTATTAAATGATGAAATGATGCTTAGAATAACAAATCTTAAACAATTAAATGCAAATGAAATGATGGAAAGATGTTTAGAATAACAAATCATAAACAACTTAATATAAATGAAAGGGTTATAAAATAATGAAAAGATGCATAGAATAACAAATCCTAAACAAGTTATTGTAAATGAAATGATTATAAATGATAAAAATATACTTAGAATAACAAATCCTAAACAACTTAATGCAAATGAAATGATGAAAGCATGTTTAGAATAACAAATATTAAACAAATTATTGCAAATGAAATGATTATGCAATGGTGAAAATATGGATAGATAATAGGTGTAATCTTAGTGTACCGGCCAAAATTGAACCAACCTAATGGGGAAGGTGATGGGTGACACACTTGCACATTAAAAATCAAATGATTAGGAATGAGATAATAGGAATGGAGATGAAATGCGAGGGGATGTGAATGGTAGATGGTAGGATGGGGGATTGAGCAATTTTATGTTATGCATTGTGTTGTCATGCAACAAACACTTAATTTTATAGAGCATGAGATATTATGCACCAGGGTATGAGGAACCAAGGTGACTTCGTATCACATGCATATGACTGACACAACAAACAAGAAAGGCTAGTCCAACATCTTGGAGAATCACAAATACATGAGGATTCCCTAACATAACACAAGATCATGATAGATCTTGGTGGATTTGATATAAAATTTATGATTGCAAATTGATCTCTTGATTCCCTAACATTATCATAACAGGTTAGTATAATTTAGCATAAATAAATATTGAACAAATATATCATAATTTAGCATGAATTTAAATGAAATGATAAATATATACTTCATACGATTGTCATCATGCTTATTTTTTATGAATTATTAATAATTATAGTATTTTAATAGAGAAATCGTCACATGTTATATTATAAGACAGTCATATATCTATGTCTACCATCATATAAAATAAGATTGCAAGAAATAAATCTATAACATAATATTATTAATAAGTCAACCATTTCATAGTGAATACACATTCAAATTTAAATATTTAAACCTAGAAAACATGCACATAAAAAATTTGTATTGTATATTGATTTTTATATATAAAAGTGTAGAATAATTCTCTACACGTATATGAAATTGACATTTATACTAACTCAAAATATTTTTTACAAAATGTTGCACATGTCATCTCAAGATCTATATACAATGTGCATGTTGAATAGCTACACATTAAATCTTAAAAGTCCAATTGATTATATGACTCAGGTGAATCCTAAACTTGTCGATCATCAAAATCTAGTCTCCTCATGCCACTTGATGGATGCAAAATTGACTTCATAATAAGTCAATCCATAAAATTGATTAATTAGCCCAGTAGTAAATAAATTAAGCTACCAAATAAAAAATCATCTACTATCATTTAGAAATTTTAAATAACCATACTGTTATCATTTGTTTTGCATTACATCCATTGTTGTTGTTGTTTGGTTAAGATCAATAGAAAAATGTAACATGTATGTTGTTGAGTATTTTTTTTAATCATTTAAAGTCATAATAACATGCACAAAGCCATAATAACATGCACATTTAACACATTGATTTAGACAAAATTAATTTACAAATTAAATATATAAAATTGATTGAAGTTGGTTTTATAATTCCTATACCATCCCCACTTTGGATTATATCCATTATTATTGTTTGGTTAAGATCAGTAGAAAAGGGTAACATATGTTCTATCTAATGTATTGTTGATATTTTAAAGCCACAATGACATGCACATTTAACATATCAACATAGATTTAAAGTTTTCAAGTGTAAGATTATATAATGTAATTAATATAAACAATAGTGAATTTATTAATTATCTATAATGGGGATAACATTGAGCAGTGATGGTTTATCTTTGCAATTTGTATCTTGTTTGTTTGATTAAATATAGAAATGTGGTAAGAGATAGGAATTGAGTATTTGTCTATAAAATTAATAAACACATTTAATAGTAAAAAATTTACTATCTATAAGTTGTATTTTATTTGTTATTATTTGGTTTAGATTAATAGAGAAAGATACTCAATGTCATCGAGTACTTTCTTGATCATCAAAACCTACAATGACATATATTTAACATATGAAATAAAAACAAGAAGTATTGCTACATAAATTACTAAAATACTTTTGAATAAATGTACTCACTATGTTGTTGTATGATAAAAACTCTTTCTTTTTGTATTGAGAGCCTTAAGCGATTAACAACATTTTTTATTTTATTTTCTACATTCTGTAGAGAGGAATGGAAAATTTTCATACTTAGTTATTTCGTTCAAGTTTTCAAAAATGACATTTTTTGATGAGTAGAACAATGTTTGTGCATTTTGCTTGGACTAAACCATGGCGATGTTTGTCTCATAGACATGTAAATTTGGAAGAGGAAGAAAGAGATGTATGGATATATTTTCTCAATCTCTCAATATATTGACTAAAATATTTTTTCATCTTCTCTAATTGGAAATTTTTGGAGCAGATGATTTAAATAATCAATAGAATTTGGAAAGTTATTTTTTGAAAAATTAGATGATTTCTAACCATTTGTAATAGAAATAAAAATGATTAAATCTAAAAAATATTTAAAAATATCTTAATATTTCATTATAAAATGGTGACATTGAAATTACGTATTCTTTGGTCTTCACCTATGACAACCCCAAGCACATCTTGATCTTCTATTTGATTACAAACATAGATATAATTGGATTAAAATATAATTAATTTTGAGAACCATAAAAATTAAACTAATATTTAATTGTAAAGACCATATCGATATTACCAATGGTATTTTTTTCATGACAAAAAATCCCTCTAACATTGTCATCATCATCAAACAATGGAGTAACATCATCTATAATTTAATAAGATTAATTTACTTATTTTTGAGAAAAATATAAAAAATCCCTTAACATATAAATATTAAACTTAAATCTCGAATGACTTGTACCGACAACTTGATCTTGCTCATTTTTTTGTTTCTTTTTAGAAGATCTAAAATGTTTAACACATATTTGTGTGTGTGTGTGTGTGTTTTTTCTTCTCACTAACAATCACACACATGTGAATCTAACTCATTTTTTTAACAAGATACTATTTTTTTGGAACTATTTGACTTCTTATCTTATATTTGGAAGGGAAGAGTCCATATGAATAACAATTTGTATCTACTATTTTTTTTACCTCTCTAAGGTAGTTGTGTAATATCTTTTTTTTTAAGTTAGTCAGAAACAATTGTAAATATATTTTATTTTTATAGAATGACTATCTTATGAAGTGTATGGATAAGCCAATTCATTCTCCTCATGCATATCTTAACACGATCACTTAAATAGCGACTTTTAATTTGGAAGTGGTACGACTATGGAAACATTGGTTTCTTGATTTACATGAAGGAAACTTCAATAATTTTTTGTCCACCTCGCTATATAAACAAATAGAATGATGTGTTGGTATAAATAAAAACAACTTAATGATGTAAATGCATAAAAAACATAATGAATAGTTTAATGAACTTAGAAATACAAGTCTCATCATGACACCAAGTCTTTTGAAAGTAATAAATAAATTTCATCCCCTCTTTAAATTCCTCCATGAAACTTTTTCATCAAGTGAGTAGTGATATCTTCGTTATTACTCATTGCATACATTATCTCACCTGATCTATCGAACATATTAATTCCAACATCCTTATTACTGACATACCTAGATTATAAAAGATAATATCAAGTTATGAGATTCAAACATGTAATGTTTGACTATTCCACATATTTTAATAAAAAAATTGATTTAAATGTATACATTTTTCAACCATGCCCTATGTAAATGCCAAATACATATAAATATTTAAAAATCAAATAATAGTCTATAAGTTACATTATAAAAACTTATAAGTAACATTCTAATTTATTTTTTATTAAATCGATAGTACTTTTTGTTGTTAATTATAAAATATATGTTTTATTAGACTAAATATTAAGCAATTACAATGAGTTTAGATTAAATTAAAGATTAAGACCAATAAAAATTGGATTGCTTCAATCTCAACACAATTATCATCTATCATAAATATATTGGCATTCCAATCTTCTTTACATTGTTTCCACCCCATTAGTAATAATGATTCAATATATAATTTACATTCATTTGACAACATTGGTGAAACACCGCTCCTTGGATCATTAGAAGGGTCATTTTTTCTATGGAAAAAATACCATTAGCATCAAAATGATTGAAATCATTATATATAACAACCGCAACATCTGGTCTACCATACATAATCTTAATATGAAAGTGGGTTTAACAACCCCTTTTTTGGGTAAACCTTTGTATCTTTTTTCTTGTTTTTAAATTTATTTATATTATCCTTAGAGCCAAAATCACACCAATAAATGTTTACACATCTACAAAATATATATGAATTTCTATAACAAATAAAAAATATAAGTTCCGACATGCTTAATTATTATATTAAATCTATGCAAACGTTGAGTATATATTAGTTGTGTGGTCTTACGTTGTGTCAAGTTGGACTCTATGTAATTTGCATACAAATGTTGTCTAGCTATACTATCCAATAAACTCTCATTTGACAAAATGAGTTTTTCAAAAGAGAATATAACACACATGTTTATCTCACCATTGTCATCACTAATAGGTATTCATTCAAGGTCAACATTTGAAAAATGATTTTCCTAGTTGAGAATTTCTTGCACATCTAGATAAATGAGTTACTCACCTTTATTCTTTCTACTTGTTTTGAAAAATATTAAGATGGTTAGTAGACTTTTATTTTATTCAAATATATCAAAATAACTATATTGATTTTCTCTAATCACTTTACGGTATACTTCTATTTACCTTAGTGTTCACACTTTCCTTTGAGCTTCAAAATAATATAAGAATGAAGTTCAATAGTTTGTTGCACAAAAACCTATGAATCATTAGAATTAAGTCATTTAAAATAATTTTCTAATATAAAAATCATAAAAAAATCATTATATCCTAAATAAAATAGAATACCATATCCCTTGGTTGAAATATTTGTTTGATATTTTTTTGTAAGTGGATTTAAGATATTTTGTTCCATGTTCTTCTTTTCTTGCAAATTAGTAATCAGTGACATGAATCTATAGACTCTATTTTTCTATTTTATTTTTTATTTTTTATATTTTTGTTATTGTAATGCCCAACCACATAACCCTAGAGGAAGTTGCAATTAACTACTCAAACACACAATTTTTTTAATTTAAAGTATAATAAACATGCAAGTTCACTTCCTATTGCCAACAACCGCTAAGGCTACGAGAATAAGGTTATTTAAACCCATACATACATCATAATTACATCCATAGAATTTTAGCTACTTAAGGAATTAAATGCTCATACATTCCATACATGTAAATTACATCATAACCATAAGAAATACAATAAGATTTCATATAACATTAACTTAAAAAATAAGATTACATCACTCATTTCCTGAATGAGGTAGTACATAAAAAATGTGATTACATAATACAAACAACCACCTCGAATACAACCGAGGGGTAATAATTACAATAACCAACTGAAAAAAATATAAAGCATGAAATATAAACTGCAAACCACAAGCTCTCTAACTAGAAATCTCACCATCACGATCAGTAAACCAAGGGGACCCAACAACGTATGGTGCACGTTCCTCCCAACCAAGTGGTACCCGTAGGCCCACCCCCTGTGCTAGGAGATAGTAACAAGTATACATGACCAAACCTACTATGTCTAGACACAGGTTGACCTATACTGACTAAACCAAACACATGAACCAAATAATCACAAGGTCACATTGCTTTCAGTGTTACACAATCTTTTACTTCACAAAACTAACATACAACTGACCTAGGAGGAGTGTATCACAATGCTTCAAGGGATATCTTGGTAAGTGTTCTTAGACCCCAACTCCCAACTTGGGATCTCCTGGTAGCCTTTAACGACCCCCGACCTCACATGTAGTCCAAAGCGGAATCAAATATCTTTCATGAAGACAAGATACTAATCATGCCATTCCAAGCCTTCTCGTCTCATCCCAAGTCTAAAGTAGCACAAGGGTCCATGAGCGAGACACATTAATCTTAATTAAGTATTAATAGCTACCCAATCCCCTAACAAATTAATTACATTATAATTGGATTACAAACTTACAACGAGTTATCCTAGTACCCCTTCTGTGTTGGCGCTCATTGCAAGCCACTCCCCTAAGATAACCTAGTGGAACAATTCCACTACCCAAGGCAAACTAGTGCAACTACAAAAATACCAACTACCCCACTTTAAGACTTTAGGGTAACACTTCCCCGTTCATGGAAACCGGGTAAACATTGACAAAAATAATTGCACTAAACCAAGGGTAACATAACTGGGTTGACTCAAAATAAAACACAACCCTCAATTCCCTTTTACTACTGGAAGTCTTAAACAATTCTAAACCAACTTCCCCAAACCAGAATATAGAGGAAATAACATGAAAAAAAATTATAAAGGAAATACAATACTTTTAGCTATACTAAATCCATTTCCCTTTCATAATGAGTTCATAGAGAAAACAACTGCCCTAATAGAGAAATTAATTAAAATAAACCAAAAGCCTCTTCACATTCTAAAAGAAAAATACTAAATTTTCTCTGAGGGATTAACTCAACTAATTTCCCTACTTGAACATATATGCATGCAACTATTTTTAAAATAAAACTTAATTAAAAACATATATATTTTAATATATACACAATGAATATATACATAACCATATACATATGATTATATATATACCAATATATATACATTGTATATATATTTAATATTTACTGAACAAAATTCCCTTTTTAATAAAACATATTAAAATAATTTTTAATATGTATATTAAATCACAAATCAAAATTAAATAAAGCTTATTGAATACTTGATTTCCAATTATTAAATAATGTTTACACGTTGTACTGCGCAGCCCCAATACCCACGAATGGGCATACCAAGTTAAAGAGAAAGGGGGACGACTGTACTACCACCACTCCCCATAGTTATATGGGAGTGGGGAGGCAACCATGGCTTCCTCCACACCCGCCTCCCCTTCGGGCGGTGGTGGTGGGGGCAGCCATGCGCTTCGCCACACACGACCCATTATCCATCTTTAAAGATTAAAAACAATAAAATTTATCAATAATGATTTTTAACAATTATCAAAAACAAATCTTGAAAATTAACAATAATATTTTTATAATTTAAATTAAGGAAATCTTTTTGAGAAAAAATAATTTATAAGAAAAAATTTTCCTACAGAAAAAGAAATTGCCTCTACAGGACATAGATTATTTTCGAAGAATTTAACTACGATAATACAATCTTTCTCACACTATACATTCTTTTCACAGAGAATACGATAATACAATCTTTCTCACACTATACATTCTTTTCAGAGAATTGTAATCTAAATCTTTTCCATTAAAAATTTAACAAAACAAAATAAAGGAAAAAACATGCAAACCAACGCTTCTTGAATATTTGAAGATTTGGTGCAAAGTGTCATGCCTATATTTTGATCCATGGGAAAAAAACACAATATTTTTTTTGTAACAATAACATATAAATACTACCGTTTGTCAACTCATCATAGGAAAATAAAGAATCCATACCATTTTATCATATAATAATTATACATATTTAATTATTAATCTTAGTTCATTAAACTTGATATTAAAATCATACAAATTAAATTAATGATATTTCTATTATAACCGTATAAAAATTTTGAATCTAAAATATAAGCTAATTTTCTTTATTTGTAATTACATTTATAGTGTCATATATAAATGTCCCATTATTGATCAACACCTTTATTTATATTAATTTTCTTTTTAATATTTAATGAATAAAATAGTTCATTACTTTCTAATTTCTCATGAATGAAATAATTCATTACATATTTTATTTTTAAAACTATATTTTTTAAAGATAATAAAAAAAAGACTTTATTAAGCCATGTGTGATTTTAAACATTTTTAATCTATTAAAATCATACAAATTAAATTAATGATATTTCTATTATAACCGTATAAAGATTTTGAATCTAAAATATAAACTAATTTATTTATATATTTCTATTATAATCTTTATTTATTTATGTAATATAAATATAAAGATTTTAAATCTAAAATATAGACTAATTTTCTTTATTTGTAATTACATTTATAGTGCCATATATAAATATCCCATTATTAATCAACACCTTTATTTATATTAATTTTCTTTTTAATATTTAATGAATAAAATAGTTCATTACTTTCTAATTTCTCATGAATGAAATAATTCATTACATATTTTATTTTTAAAACTATATTTTTTAAAGATAATAAAAAAAAAGACTTTATTAAGCCATGTGTGATTTTAAACATTTTTAACATATCTCATCCTATTTGATTCCCTTCCTCCTATAATAAAAGACTAAGGAAAAATATTTTAATTGAAGCTAAAGAAAAGAATGTTAAAAGCATGTCTTATTTCACTTTATTGAAGAATAGATTATAACTGGTTTGAAAGTGTAAAAGTCTAACTATCACGATTGAAGTAAAATATAAGTAAAAAAAATAAATCTCTTTGTTTTTTTACCTTTAGCTTCAACGAGACCTAAGTTAATCATGACATTAAATAAGATTAAAATAACTTGCAACTAACAATTTAAGGGCAACACACCCCCTATTATAGTTTTTATTTATTTATTTATTTCCCTCCCAGCTCTATTTTTATGTATGGTTTGAGTTTGAGTTAAAAGTGAAGTTTGCCCTTAACAGAATTTCTTACCGCCTCCCTCTGGAAAATATTTTTTTCACCATAACTACAATTTTGTAAGTCCAATAGTAACAATTCCTATTCGATTTTACGGTGGTTTAAGCTGTCATATAATTTAGAAGGATTACAGTTACAATTATTAACCTCCATTATTAATAAATATAAACTTAAATATTTATTATATTATTCAATAGGGACATTCGTTTCATAAAATACTTCCCGCTGGGGTGATAGATGAATAATATCTATATTGTTTGAAGGGAGAAATAACTCATTATTTGAAATGATCGGCGAAGGCTGGAAAGTTAAATTTCTAACCTTGACAGCAAAGATTGTGACTTAGGGCAGATTATTATTATTATTTTTTTTCAGGACTGAGAAACAATAGATTTAACCAGTCACAGATGGAATTCAGGCTAATTTTTTTTCTTTTATTAATGCAAATTGTTCTTAAATGAACTTTGATAAGTAGGAGTGGTTTATTTTATAAAGCACTTACAGGCATTGAAATTACCCAGCCACTAAATAAAGGTTCAGAATAAAACTTGAATAATAAATCAGATAATCAGTACAACAATTTGATAAGTTAGTAGAAACAAAAAAAGAAAAGAAATGTATTGCATTCTATGCAACATCTTTAAAATATGTCATCAGTTCTTTAGCAAGGGTTTATTAAGTACGAAGGTATTGTAAATCACAATACAACATTTTATATTCAACCATCACGTGGGTTTGCTTGTTTCAATGTTCGCCCCTCTACTATCATCAAACTGATTTTCTTAGAATAATCCAAAGCATAGTAAATTTTACAAGAAAAATCTTTGAATACTTAGTATTTTTTTTTTTAATGATCAAGTTGAGGAAAACTGGAAAACCATAAACAGATAACAGTCGTTAAAACCAGTTTAAATAGCCTTAAATTAAGACGTTGGTTAGCATTTACTTCCCTACATTCTATAGTTAATTTCCATCCCATCAATTTATTTATTCCTCTGGTAGATAGCTGGAAAAACTGACACAACCAGGTGAGAGTAGAGGTAGGTGGTAGGTGAGGCAGTTTTATTTGGCATCACATTTTCTATCCACAAAACTTTTACTCATTGATTTGGTATGCAGGTGGAAGATATAGCACACCAGTCAGTACCGATTTGCCTTAAATATTAGATCAATCTGCAATACTATTTTTTTTCTTTAATTAAACTTTCAAGGGCGTTGATTTAAATATCCACGTACTACGTTGTTTGGTCACTCAACCTTCGATTTTTATTTACACAAGTCCCTGTTTTTTGGTTTAAATTGTTTTAGCAGCATTAAATTTATATGGCTTATGGTAAATGTTAGTTCCAAACCAAAAGTAATAAAAAGAAACATACACGCAAGGCTGAAGGCTGACACCACCATACACTTGTCATAATAACACTTCCCCGTATTGGCAACTATCTATCAAGTCTGTTGTGGAATTAGAGAACACCATGAAAGAGGAATTTTAGGCACCACCCAAAGTACTACAGGAGGGCGAAAGAAGTGGGAAAGAGTAGAAGGTTTTACACCTCAAGCATACAAGTGGGACTTGATTCTGTTAAACATCACGTAGTCTTCATTTTTATTTTTATTTTTACTTTCTTCTGGTTTCTATTCAAGATACACTAATCTACTCTTTACAAGTTGTACACATCAAATGATGCCCTGATTATTCTATATCCGTTATAAACTGTTTTACAGGTATGATATGGTCAATTGGTTCGGCCTGTTCAAATTTTATTTTTTACGATAGAGTTAAGAACCTATCTTAGAAGACTTCCTTCATCCATAGGCTTAGAAAGAGGGCCATTTTTTTTCGTTTCATTTCATCTACTAATATAAATATAAGTAATAACACTCCTGAATAGCCAAGAAATAAAAATTCAGTAACAACCAACAAGGTGATGTTGCAGATTTACCAATGGAAAAATTTACGGTTATAGCAAGTGCATAAATGACAAAATACATCATGTTTATCAGACAGATCAAGGTGATTTGCTTGCCTGCCCAGCTTCCTTGAACAAATCCTAAATCCAACATTGTACTAATAGAAAACATAAATGAACCTTGTATTTATGATTCAGGGAGGAGAAACAAAAACTAAGATGAGTAGCACTTTGTACTGTAGCATATTTACAACAAGTCAACCATTGCTCCCGAGTAGTATTGTTGCACTGGCTTTGCTATTTTGGAGAGCCCACATCCACAAGGACACAGTTATTAGGGTTGTTCCATTCTACCGTAAATATGTTTACTTACATATTTATAACTATAAGAAGTATGTTTCTATAATAGAAAGAAGTTAGACAGAGCAAGAGAAAACTAGGAAGAAAACATTAATTTAACTCCATATTTTTACCAGCAAGTCTGTTTCTACCATATTATCATAAACACAACCCACTTACAGAGGAAATCTAGAGTTTTCTACAACTTTCCTCTTACAAAATCAGAATAATTTATTTAAATGCATAAAATCATAAATTTGAATAACTATCTCATAACGCCATTAGCTTGGAGTTTTCAGCTGCAACCTGTTTCCTTGAAATCAATCAACCATAGGGAGATAGCTCTCCTCCCAACCAAAATGGGTCCTCAAGCCTTAGAAGACTCTCACCATTCCCCCGAGCTACGAGACCGACCAAGAACAGGGTATACACACACAGGAACAAGAACAGGTATACACACAAGAACAAGAACATGTATACACATAGGACAGTTTAAGGCCATCAAACATGTATTTAGCCATAGAAAATCCACTAGGGACTAAGGAAGGAATATAACACACCCATTACCAGGGATTAAGGGAAGAATATAGTACACACCATTCTATCATTAGATAAGGAGGCCTACCTCTTCACTGGTTTGCATTTTCATGGAAGCCCTTCTACCCATCACTCCTTCACCTTCTGCCTCATAACACTTCCCTTCTCCCCCCCTAAAGAATGTACTCTGCCCTATATAAGGTTACCTAACCTGCTAGGATGAGGGATTTACTTTTCCCTAAGTAAAACTAGAAAGACCTATTTTATCCCTCCTCAAAGTCCCCTAAAAAGGTAAATACGAGTTTCTACAATTAGATGTAAGAAATAAAGGGTTTGGTAGGACGGAAAATTAAATTAACATTTCTTCAAGTATACAAAAGGGAACGGTTAATATTCCTGGTTGGTCTCTTGTTCTCTCTTTGACCAATTTCTTTAACATCCTTGCACACTCAATGCACACATCAAATACATTCAAATAGATAATCTAAATGAAACAACAAGAGATTTAATTATTGACTATAAATATCATCTCAATCAAAATTGAGGCATCTACTAACATCATAACTGAGTTAGCTCATTTATATATTTTCTACAAAAATAATAACAATATGAATGATTTCACTTTTACTTAATAATATGTTCATGGAAATAAATGTAATATTGACTAAATCTCCCTATAAAATAGTCATTGAATAATTAAATTTGATGATGACACCTTCTAATATTAATTCACTAGAATGAGTCTATCTAACAAAATACTATACAAACACTAACTTAAATAATTCCACTTACCTTGTAATTAATAATACTATCTATTTGAAAGAGGTTCTAGAGTGATCTTTAATACACTATAGTGATTATAATATTAATCCAAAAACCATTTTGAGTTTAACAATCATCTCAAAAATTAGTTGATTCAACATAACTAGAGCATCCCTCTTAAAGGAAAATAACCCTAGATTCATAGTCTATTTTCAATTAGAGATTGATCATAATAATATCAAAAACTTATTAAGGGTTAGAAACCAGCTTACCTTCATTTTAAGGTTTAAATCATCTTACTCTTATTGATACCTTAGTCTTCAATAACCTATGGGATTCAATTTTCTATGCATCGTAATCAACTAATACAATATAATGCGTGTAACACTTACATATCCAAGCTTAAGAAGGTCAACCAATTATTTCAAAGTAAATGAACTAGAACCATCACAAGGTACTTATAACATGATTTTAGTTACAAAAATAGTTGGGCCTTACATAGAGCCTCCTCCACAGCTTCAAGCAAATGTCCTAGAAAACAATGACTTCCTCCAAGAAAATTGATTTCCCAATCACAAGAGTAATTCCAACACAACAAGAATTTTCCAAACAAATTTCTAAGGATGCAAAAATACCAAAACAATTTCTACAACAAATTATTTTCCAAAAACTCCACATCACAACAAGAAATCATTTTTCCCACAAATTCGCAACATGCAAAATATCTCATGCCTTGCCGTGAAGAAGCTTTCCACTTCCTCACCCAAAGCCAAAATGATCTCCCGAGAATTAATTTTCCCCAACAAATTCATTAATTTTTTCTAACACTTGCAACAAATTCATTAATTAATTTACCAAATATCTTCAACAACCCTCTTGGCATAAAATCCTCTAATAATCAAAATTAAATATTTTAATAATTAAAACATTTCCCCTTTCAAATATAAACTATTTAATTAATTTAATTAATCAACAAATAAAATAATCCAAGGATTAATCTTTTTATTAATTAAATTAAATTAATTAATTTATTAATTCAAAAAAACCTCTAACATTTAAAATTTAAGCATAATCTAATAATCAACTTTTAACAATGAAATTAAGTAAATCCTCTTTTAAAGCATTTTAACATGATAATACGAAACAATAATAAACACATTAAACAAGCACAACTGACTAAACTTGATGACACACTGAGGCTAGGGTGTAGACTTGACACAAGTAACGTAGCTACTATCTCCCAATCAACTTAACCATTGGGTCGACATGCTCAAACCTGTGAAGCCAGGTGGAGTTGATGTCCTGTACTTGCAACCCTGTAAACGAGACATCCATAACACATGTATATAAACAACATAATAAAACACACCGTGAAGAGGAAATCGTGGAATCGTAGGGCGCTCGCAAGCGAGTGATGCAATACCGTCCCCTGCACCAATACAGTATCACAAATTGACAGTTCTAACATAAATAAAATACTCGTGTCCAATAACCATGTTATACCAAGTTACCATCATTATACTAATCAAATCATGTCAAATAAAATATCAAAGAGAGTACATCACATCACACATATAGTCTCCGTCACTCTATAAATAGCGATCAAATAATAAACAACACCATAAAATATATCAAAGTATATGAGTAACCAAAAAACAAAACATAGCAAAGGACACTGTTTGAGCAAAGAGCAAAACGGAGGGGTATTACAGTTATCTTTTATTTTTTAATTTTTTGGTTAATATTTAACTATTAAAGATGAAGGATGGTGTTTAATATTTATATGTAAATTGAGTTAAAATATTGTAATATTTATTTGTGAAATATGATGATGTTGGGATATGAGTTTATTTTATAGATGTAAATTATGGTATTGAACCTAATATGTGGTTATGAGTAATTTGACGACGTTACTTTATGTGTATATTCTTCTAGTATTTTTTGGATTGAGTTTGTGAAACAAGTATACGGATGTAATTGGTAATGAAAAGTGATTTTTTTTCATGTTTAATTATCCTGTATAGTTAACATTAGAAACCTTCCAGAGGCTAGGAAAGATGATTGTAAAGTTTAATATGATTGTACCTTAATGTTTTATGGCAATGAATTGTCTTGGGATTTAGCCTTGCATGATTATTTCTACCTTGGAAGTATTTTGATGGTTATATGGTTTATGTCATGGTTTTATATGACGTGCACCATGGCTCTCCTTGGTACTCAATTTTGAGTTATGTAATTAGGGAGAGTGGCTTTCGATAAGGGTCGAAACCCTGTGGTAGCTAGGGTAACCTATCGAGAGTTTATAATTTAGTGAAAACCTTAATTAATGTACTGAAGTTTGGGTAGTCTTCATAACTAATTCAAATAATTTGATGCATTGCCTAATACCTTAATGCTTGTATAAATTAAGGGTAGGTTGAGAAGGCATAGAATGGAATAGTCACTTACTTTATCTTCTCGAAAAGTAATTCGATTCCACATATTTTTGTTTAGTGGTTAGGAGTTGGTATAGATTTCCAGGGTAACTTAGGAGGAGGGCTAGAAATCTAGGAAGATTCACCAAGGTAACCTAGAACAACTATGTAATGACACTCTCATCCTAATACATTTGGTCTCTTGTGTTGAGTCACTGACTATTGTGATTGTGCCACTAGGAGCTTTGTATGTATTCTTGTGGTTTTGATATGTCACTATGCCATTTTGTCATTGTGTTGTGATGTGGTTGTCAGCCATGTGATGTTATGTTCTTTCTTCCTTTATGTTTGTTTGACTTGTGGACCTGATACTATCTCCTAGCACTGGGGGGTGGACTTTTTAGTTCCACATGATTGGGAGGAACATGATCTATCCTCCATTGGGTCCCCTTGCAAGTTATGCAACTCAAGACAAGATTGTTCTTGGTAGGTTCATGGATTCACTTTGTTCATGGAGTTGGACATTGAGTGTGGTTGTGAACAAGATTGACAGTTGTACTTTTTCTTCATCTATATTGTATTCACTCATGATGATTACATGAGGTTTTATTGTATTAATGTATTCATGTATCGAGATTTGTCACAATCTCATTTGTTGTATCTTGAACTTGTAACTTACAATATATGATTATGAATGAGTTTATTCATTGGTGATATGACATATTCTTATGTTTCTTGTTATGGTTGTTTGATGTGTTATTCTTGTATTTGTTTTTGTAGCATTGTCATGGAACCTTGAGAATGCTCGTGTTTATGTTACTTTGTTCACATGTTGTAATTGGATGTGTTTTAAAAAAAATTGTTTGGATCTTTTGTTGTGGTTCATGTTGTTCTCTAGGTTTCATGACAGGGCGTTACAACTTGGTATCAGAGCTCTAGGTTCTAACACTGGGCACTCTGGATACATGTAAGCCCATTATGTTGACCTAGGTGTTGTACTCTTGAGTTTTGTTTTTCCTTTTGGGTTGTTCTCAATTATTAATCTAGGAGTTTTCATTAGGTGTTGTCGATGCAATGGTGCAAAAAACTAATGGAAAGGATAGGAACCTTAGTGTAGTGCACAATGCACCAATATCCTTCCTACTAAGGAAATGCATTATGGACATTTGTGTAGAAAGTGTTTGGGGTGAGGGTGTAAATGTACGTTAAGTTAGTATAAGTTGGGACTTAAAAATTATTTTGAGTCTAATATATACCCAAGTTTATGTGCAGCGATGGGAAAGTCAAAGTCCGGAAAGAGGAAAGGAAAGGCACTGAAGGCTGCCAAAAAGGGTGTGGTCATCAAAGAAAACCCCACACTGGAAGAACCACCTTGTATTTTCGATGATGAGATCTTGGCCCAGGCCCTCTCTCGGCTGAAGATGGTAAAAGGGAAAATGATTGAAGAGTCGGGACACATAGATAAAGTGATGAAACCGTCCGCTATCCGAAATTGGCCATTGGGGTGTGGACCTAACACATCTATTTTTTCTAAGAGAAGGAAAGCCTTCGTGCACAACCTTCTACTTCCATGAAGGCAGTTATGGACTCAGATGAGGACCTTGAGGAGTGTCCTCCCTTGAAAGATGAGGAAACTGGTTGAGGTAAAGATGAACCTCTTGGTTTATAAGGCCCTAGGTAGCCCATGCTTGTTTGTAGGCTTCCAAGAGTAAGCCTTAACCTAGGGGGGAGGATGTAGTGTCCCTCCAATGATACTATTTGTTTCAGTTTGTTTTTTACTAATTGTTAGTTGTTTAGTTACTTTGGATGCTACATTACATTATTTCAGCATGTCATTGATGTTATGTTAGTAACTATACTCTATAGATGATTCATTTGATATTATGATCACCTGGTTATGTTCTTATGAGGACACTATGATGGATATGTGTGTATTATGGTTTATGTTGTTTTTGAATGTTAATCATGATTATTATGATGTATTGATGTTTATGATGTCATGTTGCATGTCAATCCTGGTGAAGGAGACAGTGTAGCAATACTCATTCGTGAGTACCCTTCTACGCTACGACTCTTCTTCACGATGTGTTTTTTGATATATGTGTCGATATGGTTAATAGTGTAGTTTGATTAAGTTTGCAAGTGCAGGTATCAACTCCACCTACTTCGTTAGGTCTGAGCGTGCTAAGACCCAATGGAAATATGTCGATGGGAGATAGTGTCTGGTCCTCTATCATGAGCCTTTGTTATGGAAAGAATGAGTACCCATTTGTTACCCATTTTTTTTGGTTGACATTCATCTCATCATGTCGTTTGTTACCTCGCCATGTCATTCATTTGATGGTTATGTTTGAGATTGATTTATTTGGCTAAATGATTTTATTAGTAAGTATTGACTTTAACTGTGATTAACTTCAATATTAGATTTAATGGTTACGTTTGATTACATTTAATGTTTAATTTGATTTGCTTGATCAATTTCGCTTCCATGCAGACTTTCAGTTAATTTTTGTGAATGAAATTTAATTGAAAAAGAATAAAAGGAAAGGTTATGCAATTTTTGTACATGACAATTGGTTTTGGTTGAAGGTTGTTCTCACAACAATATTTTTGGGAAGAAGATTTTTTGTTTCTCTGTGTGATTGGTGTTGGAAAAAATTGTAGATTATGAATTACGAGGCTTTGATCGTGTTGGAAAGGATACAAAATCTGATATCTTGTGTTTGGCTTCACTCTCTGTCAAAATTCCAGAAAGCACTCCACGTTTTCCTCTATGTTTTTGTTATGTTTCTTGAATTTGTTACTTATAAATGTTGTTCAAAGTAATTGATTTTCTTTATGAACCCGTTTTTTGAATTACCTGCACATACAATAGAAAACAAAAAACGTTATTAGATTGAAGGTAAGCTTTTGGGACAATGAAAACTTATCTCCGTATCTGTTAAATTACAAGACAGTTGCTTTAAAACCCCGTTAATATGTTAATGATCTGTGGAATGAATAATCCTTTATTTTCGTAGATCGCTTGCATGATTTAATTATTGTATCATTTTGTTGATGTGCTCGTATTTCTTTTTAACCCTCGGTTGGAATGCATATAGACCTTTTTCTTATCTAAAATTTCTGCTAGGTCTATGTCTTTAGGTGGTTATATGCCATTCTTTCACCGCCGTGTAAAGGAGCCTGTGTTTGTATGCTTTTGATTTAATGGTTTCTTCTTTTCTTGCAACCAATAATTTTAAGTCTCCTTATGATATCTATTATTTTATGATTGAAATTTTTACCTTTGAATCAATGTTCTTTATATGTTAGAGGAGTTTCTGAGCTGACCATGTACACAACCAATCATTTCTAGTTGTCTTCTACTCCTGCACTCTTGCTTTAATGAGTTGTGAATGAATCCATATGCAGAATCTGTTCTTTTTATAATTCTAATCTTGCCTGTTGGTGATCAATATTATCTGGTAGGTTGCCAGTAGTTTCTCAAACAATATTATTAACCTTGATTCCATTGGTCTGGACTACGTTCTCTTATTATTATGATTATTCATTGTGTAATCATCATGCTTAATTATGGAATTATCGAATTACTCCTTCCTATACTTTACTCAAATAATCTCATGGAATCTTCTAGAAAACTTTTCTTTGCCTAGTCGCTGCTTGGCTATGGTCTCTTTTTTCCGTCATACACTAGGTTTGGACGTGGAAACTGCCTTGTGTTAATAGATTGCTTTATGTCAAATTCGCTTGCTTGAGTTAATCGTTTGATCTAATTGAGAACTTATTTGTAGTCGATCTCCTATTCTTCTCTTTTAACTAACTTTATGTGCATGCATCTTTTAAATTAATGTCAACATGTAAGTGTGAGATCAAGTTAATTGAAGTTTAAAATTTTAGGCATTGATTGAGTCATCAGTGTTTCTCTCTCTACCTTTTCAGAATCTTTCATTACTACATATCAATTGTGGGATTTAATCATTTGTACCACATGGTAGATGTGCTTTGAATCCTTGGATCTAAAGGAAATTTCCTTCACTTTTCCTGCTAGGGAACTTAATGTTGGCATGTAGTTGGCATTAAAGCTAATACCTGGAACATTTAAAATTATCTTTATATAAGAATTCCCTCTTTTCTATTGGATTACAACACTCATGATGGTGGCGACATGAAATGGAACCACAATGCCGAACATGGGTACCAAAAAACATAATATAACTACATGTGCACTCTTTCCTCACCACCGAAAATGATTTCTGTAAAGATGAGAGGAATAGGCTATCTTGCTATATTGATTATATCTCCTTACCATGCACAATGTCTGCCTTTGCAGTGTGAGCTCTTCCTATGCCAATGTTGTTGTGATCGTTTGTCCTTGATGACATTTGTCTTGCCTTGGACAGGTGTACATGTTACGTGGTTTGCAATTTGGCAGTGTTGAAAGGTTCTTTGACTTTTTCCAAGGCTTATGATGTTGTCAGTGTTGCACTCATTTATTTTATTCATGGAATTGAAGACAATATCATTATTTGTTAATAATGTTTCTTGACTTAGTATGCAGAGGATTTAAATCATTATGTTATTTTGAATAAAGGGTTCGTTGGTAAAGGAAATAGGGCAACACTATGTTTTGTGTTTATCATTTTGACAAACAGCCGAACCCTAGCTGCACTGTTGTAAGGAAATCTTGTTCAGTTGATTTGTATTGCTCCTTCAGTTACAGGTATCTGATGGGAGTTTGTTCGCTTTGATGGACACCTCACAAGCGGAAAGGTGGATGAGGTATTTTGTTGGAAAATTGTTTCATTATCAGATATTTGGTGACTAGTTGCCATGACAGGTATTTCATTCTTTTTCAGTTCTTGCAAGCTGGTATATTCTTCTCAGTTAGTTGTGTTGAGTAGTTAAAAAATATGATATCTCATTTTGGTTTAACTCGGGTTTGAGAAAAACTCTAAGTTTTTTCTTGTGTTGTTAACGTTGTTTTCTCCATATTTGGTGTAGTATGTTTTAAGAGAAAACAAGAACAAACACTGTTTATTTTTGTTGGGTGAATGATTCAATTGTTAAATATTTTGTTGAAGGGGTTTCATTCTACTTTTGTTACAAACCCTGGTTAATGGTTACAAGTTTCTTGATATAACTATTTTTTTTGTTATCTTCAAAAACAACAATAGCAAGTTATATAATAAAATGAGTTGAAAAAGGAAGATATATACACTCTTCAAAAGAGGAGAATGATATTCTGTTGAAAGTTTTTGTAAAATTAAAAAAATGAAAAGCTACATATGTAGACTCTAGTTTCTATAACAGAGACTTAGTTTTTGTTGAAGTTTTGTGGAGAAAAAATTGAGGTCATATTTTGGATTTGTTATCATCGCATGAATTGATTTGTGTAGTGAAGTTTTTAGAATTGCACATATAGTGCAGTTATAAGATCCTTAATTTACAAGTGAACTCTACATGTAAGAGATTTTGAAAAGGAGTTGGTACTCCTATTGAAGTAGGTGCTTCATATTGTTTCAATGACTGAGTTGGTGCTCAGAACGATATTGTAAACAAATTTTTGAGATTAAGCCTGCAAGGCATTTAGGAGTGGTTTTTCTACCCCTAGAGGGTTTTCCACTCGACATCTCTTTGTGTCTCTATTATTTTGTGTGCACATGTTTACCTTTTGTCTTCCTTGCTGAAATTGGTGTTTTTAGGTTCTTCAAATGCTCTGATATGTATACTTATCCAGTTCAATAATCTTCAACACTATTTGCTCAGTTTTTTCCTTCATGCTGGAAATATAGATATGTTTACTTATGAAATAAAGGAATTTATCTTGTATGCTTGTTCATTCTCTCTTATAAAACACTGTTGCTATGATGTTGTCCATTTAAGCTATTTTTCTTTTGTTGTTGGTCATGCTCTTTATGTTTTCTAACATCATCGATTGTCATAGTATACTATATGTGGTGATGTTTTGGTTTGTCTTGTAAGAAATTTTTTACAACCCTGATTCACCACCCCCCCTCCCCCCCCCACCCTCTCAGTGTTGTTCCACTTCCAACAAGTGGTATCAGAGCATAGGGTCCTTTGTCAGGTTTTCCAACCTAGGATTGTTTCTGGTCTTGGAAGTTTCTTTAAAATGTCTCAAGCTCATGAAGGCACTTCTATGACAAGAGCTCCATTATTTGATGGAATGGATTATGTGTTCTGGAAGATCAGAATGGAAACATATCTGAATTCTATAGATCTTGATGTATGGAGTATAGTATTAGTTGGATACATTGTACCAACTACTCTTCCCACATCTTCTGATGAGAAATTTTTTTATGAAACCAATGCTAGAGAAAAACATGCTCTCTTGTGTGCCTTGACTAAAGATGTTTTTATCAAGGTTATGCATTGTAGTTCTGCTAGGGAAATTTGGATTAAAGTGGAAACTATTTATTAGGGAAATGAAAAAGTAAAACGGTCAAAAGTCCTCACTCTCAAACATTAGTTTGAAGAAATTAAAACGAAGGATTCAATGAAAGAATAACTGATTATTTCTTAAGAGTTGATGAAATTGTTAATGCTATGAAAGGGTTAGGAGAAGAGGTAAAGGAGTTTGATGTTGTCACTAAGGTTATCAGAACTTTACCAAATAAGTTTGAAGCTAAAATTGCTACTCTTGAAGAAAAGAAACATTTTGACCAGCTCACTCTAGATAGTTTAAAAGGTACTATAATGCCTATGAAATGAGAATTAACAAAAATACTTCTACTGGTAAAGAAATTGCCTTTAAGGCAAAAAATAAGACTTTATCAAATGATAGTGATTCTGATCTGTCTGATTCCAAAGAAGCTCTTCTTGTTAAGAAACTGAAAAATAAGTATAAAGGTAAGATGCCTTTTAAATGTTTTACTTGTGGCAAACTTGGACATTTTGCTACGAAATGTCCTTATGCTGATGAATCTTATGAAGATGAAAAACCAGAAAGACAATTTAAGAAAAAGACTTACTATCCTAAAAAGAAGTTTAACTTTCAACTGAAAAAAAGTCTCTTTTCAAAAGAAGATTCAGATTTTGAGTCTGATGGTTCATTGGATGATGAAGACTTGAATTTGTTTATGGCTAAAGTTGAAACTCAAAAGGTCTCAAATAAAGAATCAGAGGAAACACCAAATAAAGAATCTGAAAAAAAGTCCGAGGTAGAAAACTGTGAAATTGAATTACTTTGTTCTCTTCAAGAGATAAAAAGGTTAAAGAAACTTATTGTTTCTCAAGAACATAATTCAGATAGAGACCATAGTTCAGATAGGTTGGTCACTGGTTTACAAATTGAGCTTGATGATTCTAAAAAATTGGTGGATATTCTTCAATCTATTCTTATTGATAAAGATAAAGAGATTCAAACTATTGAACAACACGTTGTCAATCTAAAAAAACAAGTGGAAGGTTATGAGAGTACTATTCACTTGAATGAGATACTTGGAAAACAAAAACAACACAAAGGTATGATTGGTATTGAGTTCAATACTAGTGAATGTTCAAAACCTTTACATTTGAACTTCAAGGCAACTGAGAAGAAGCAGTCATTTGAGCATCAACGAACCAATTTCAAGTTTAATGCTTTCTTTCATGGTTATTGTTTCTTTTGCAATAAGTTGGGACACAAAATAAGCAACTGCTGAATAATGATGTCTAGAACACCTAGATTTGGTCACAAACAATTCTTTGGTTTTTCTAATACTGTTAGGTGTTTCACTTGCAATTCTATTGGTCATACATCTAAGCAATGCAAACAAGGTAAACATATCTCTGGAAAAGTTTGGAGACCCAAATTTGTTCAAAACATAGAAGAATCAATGCTTGTCCAAACTGCTCTTCTTTCAAGAAGGAAGACTCTATGGGTTCTGGACAGTGGTTGTTCCAATCACATGACAGGTGATAGAAACATGTTTATCAAGCTTGAAGATTATTCAGGAGGTTTTGTGAAATTTGGTGATAATACAAGAATTGAGATTAAAGGTAAAGGTTCTTTGCTTTTAAATGACGATACTCCTATCTATGATGTGTATTACGTTGATGGTCTTCAACACAATATTTTAAGTGTTAGTCAGATTTGTGACAACGGTTATAATTTTATATTCCACTCACAAGGTTGTGCTATAAAGAACAAATCAGGAAAAATAATTGCAATTGGATTACAGACACAAGGTAATGTTTATAATCTTCTTGACTCTTCCAATCATGAATGTAGTGAAGGAATATGTCTCATGGGTCAAGTTGAAGAAAATTGGTTATGGCATAAGCGGTTAGGACATGTTAACTTTGATAATCTAGTTAGGATCAGCAAAAACCAGAATGTTAGAGGACTGCCTATTCTACACAAACCTGAAAATATTGTTTGTAAGGAATGTTTACGAGGTAAACAAACAAAGGTTAGTTTTAAATCCAAAGAACATGCTTCAACTAAACCTTTTCAGCTTGTACACACTGATTTTTATGGTCCTACTAGAATAAGATCTATAAATGGTGAACAGTATTTCATGTTGTTTGTAGATGACTATACATGAATGGTATGGGTAACATTTCTCAAAAATAAGTCAAAAGCATTTGATAGATTTAAATTTTTTCGAAAGATGGTTGAGAAAGAAGCTAACACAAAGCTGCTTAAATGCTTACGATCAAACAAAGGAGGTGAGTTTACTTCTCAAGAATTTATAGATTATTGTGAGAAACATGGTATAAAACATCAATATGCTGCTACAAGAACTCCTCAACAAAATGGAGTTGTTGAGAGGAAAAATAGAACAGTAAAATAAATGGAAAGGACAATGTTCGATGAAGCAAAACTACCAGACAAATACTGGAAAGAAGTTGTTCATACAACTATTTATACTCTAAACAGGGTACAAATTCGAGTGAAATCTAATTTCACTCCTTATGAACTTTGGCATGGTAAATAAACTTTAGTTAAATACTTCCGAATTTTTGGTTGTAAATGTTTTATTAAACATGATGATGAAAACTTGGGTAGCTTTCAATCTAGATTGGATGAAGGTATATTTCTAGGATACTCTACTCATAGTAAGTCTTATAGGTGCTACAATAAAAGGCTGAATAGAATTGTTGAATCTGTCAATGTAAAATTTGATGAAAAATTGCTTCTTGATGATGAGCCTGTGCAGGATGGTGACGGTGAACCTTTGTTAGGCCTTGACATTACTCCTAAGTCTGATGAAACAAATAATGTTCCATAGGAGGATGCTTAAAGTTCTAAGGTAGTAACATCTCCAAAGCCACCCTATAGGATTGATTTCAAAAATCATCCTCAAGATTTGATCATTGGGGACGGTAATGTTGGGATTTTAACAAGAAGAAAAGCTAAATTTGATGAGCAAGCACAGATTGCTGAACATTTCTATTTGAAAACTGATTTTGAGCCTAAAGTTGTATCTGATGCTTTACATGATGAGTGTTGGTTGAAAGCTATGCAGGAAGAGATTAGTCAAATTGAGAAGAATAAGACTTTGGAGCTCATCCCAAGACCTAATGATAAGAATGTTATTGGAGGCAAATGGGTGTTTCGTAACAAGCTGGATGAGTGTGGCAAAGTAATAAGGAATAAAGCATGTTTTGTATGCAAAGGATATGCACAACAAGAAGGTATAGAATTTAGTGAAACTTATGCACCTGTTGCTCGTATTGAATCAATTAGAATTTTCTTAGCATACTCTTGTTTCAAGAATTTTAAGGTTTACCAAATGGATGTGAAAACTACATTCTTGAATGGTTATCTTGATGAAGAGGTATATATGGAACAACCAGAAGGGTTTTTTGCAAAAGACAAAACTAATCATGTTTACAGATTAAAAAGGGCTCTGTATGGTCTTAAACAAGCTCCTAGAGCTTGGTATTCCAGGTTGGATGCACATTTAACATGAAATGGTTTCAAAAGAGGTGGTGTTGATAGTAATCTCTATGTTAGAGTTGAAAGTGATGATGTTCTAGTTATTGAGGTCTATGCAAATGATATAATATTTGGCTGCAATAACGATGCTTTGTCTAAGATGTTTTCAAAGATTATGGAATTTGAATTTGAAATGTCAATGTTAGGTGAACTAAAATTCTTTCTTGGTCTCCAAGTTTTACAACTTGAACAAGGAATATTTTTGTCACAAACAAAATATGCCAAAGAGATGTTAATAAAGTTTCAGATGAATGATTGTCATTCTGTAAGCACACCTATGGTAACTGGTTGTAAGTTGTCTAAAACTGATGATTCTCTTTATGTTGATCAAACAGAGTATCGGTCAATGATTGGTAGTTTACTATGTTTAACTACTTCTAGACCAAATTTAATGCTTGCTGTATGTATGGTGTCTAGATTTCAATCTGCACCAAAACAGTCTCATCTCATGGTTGTAAGAAGGATATTTAAGTATATCCAGGGTACTCTTGATTTTGGTTTATGGCATCCATGAAATAATGACTTTACTTTGACAACATTTACTGATGTTGATTGGGCTGGTTGTTTAGATGACAGGAAAAGCAGTAGTGGTGCAAAATTTTATCTTGGTGATTGTCTTGTTGCTTGGCATAGTAAAAAGCAAGATTCAGTTTCATTATCGATAGCTGAAGCTGAATATATTGCAGCTACTTCTTGTTGTACTCAACTTCTTTGGATGGCATAAACATTATCAGACATGGGTATTGAGGTTGCTAAACCAATTTCTACTTTTTGTGATAACACAAGTGCAATTAACTTGTCTAAAAATCCTATTATGCACTCACGAACCAAGCATATTGCCATCAAATTCCATTTTATGAGGGAAAAGGTTTTGGCTAATGAAATAACAATGCAGTCTATTTCCACTCAAGCACAAGTGGCAGATATTTTCACAAAGCCTTTGGCTAAAGAAGTCTTTGAAGGGCTTTGTTCTCGACTGGGAGTTGTCTCTCAATCTTTGCTCTCTTAAGCTTCATTCTTTGTTGAGGGGGAGTTTTTTCAGCTCTCTAAGCAGTCTCTTTCTGCTCTTCTTGGCTTTGCTACTTCATATTCTATTTGCAGTTGTTTGTCTCATGTTCTATTTTTGTTTTTACCCTTTGTCCTTGTGAGAAAAAGGGGGAGAAATGGCTCTAGTTTCACTCTTGGTTTCTCAGGATTCTCATAATTGGTTTCTCTTTTTAGCTTCTCATTTCAGATGTTTCGGATGAGCAATGTGTTTTCTCATTATAGATGTTTCTGATGGATAGATTATCTTGGTTATATGGTTTTTGGTTTCTGGCTCACTCACTATGGTTTCTGATTACTCCTATGTTTATGTTGACTCCGATGATGGCTTGGGCTTTGAATTTGATCTGTTTGTTTTTTCCATGAAGGAAAAAGGGGGATTTTGTTGCGATCATTTGTCCTTGATGACATTCATCTTGCCTTTGACAGGTGTACATGTTACGTGGTTTGCAATCTGGTAGTGTTGAAAGGTTCTTTGACTTTTTCCAAGGCTTATGATGTTGTCGGTGTTGCACTCATTTATTTTATTCATGGACTTGAAGACAATATCATTATTTGTTAATAATGTTTCTTGACTTAGTATGTAGAGGATTTCAATCATTATGTTATTTTGACTAAAGGGTTCGTTGGTAAAGGAAATAGGGCAACACTGTGTTTTGTGTTTATCATTTTGACAAACATCCGAACCCTAGCTGCATTGTTGTAAGAAAATCTTGTTTAGTTGATTTGTATTGCTCCTTTAGTTACAGGTATCTGATGGGAGTTTGTTCGCTTTGATGGACACCTCACAAACGGAAAGGTGGATGAGGTATTTTGTTGGAAAATCGTTTCATTATTAGATATTTGGTGACTAGCCGCCATGACAGGTATTTCGTTCTTTTTCAGTTCTTGCAAGTTGGTATATTCTTCTTGGTTAGTTGTGTTGAGTAGTTAAAAAAAATATGATATCTCATTTTGGTTTAACTCGGGTTTGAGAAAAACTCTAAGTTTTTTCTTGTGTTGTTAACATTGTTTTCTCCATATTTGGTGTAGTATGTTTTAAGAGAAAACAGGAACAAACACTGTTTATTTTTGTTGGGTGAATGATTCTATTTGTTAAAGATTTTGTTGAAGGGGTTTCATTCTACTTTTGTTACAAACCCTGGTTCGGGTTTCTTGATATAACTGTTTTTTTGTTATCTTCAAAAACAACAATAGCAAATTATATAATAAAACGAGTTGAAAAAGGAAGATATATACACTCTTCAAAAGAGGAGAATGATAATCTGTTGAAAGTTTTTGTAAAATTAAAAAAATGAAAAGCTACATATGTAGACTCTGGTTTCTATAACAGAGATTCAGTTTTGGTTGAAGTTTTGTGGAGAACAAATTGAGGTCATATTTTGGATCTATTATCATGGCATGAATTGATTTGTGCAGTGAAGTTTTTAGAATTGCACATATAGTGCAATTATAAGATCCTTACTTTATAAGTGAACTCTACATGTAAGAGATTTTGAAAAGGAGTTGGTACTCCTATTGAAGTAGGTGCTTCATATTGTTTCAGTGACTGAGTTGGTGCTCAGAACGATATTGTAAACAAATTTTTGAGATTAAGCCTACAAGGCATTTAGGAGTGATTTTTCTACCCCTAGAGGGTTTTCCACTCGACATCTCTTTGTGTCTCTATTATTTTGTGTGCACATGTTTACCTTCTGTCTTCCTTGCTGAAATTAGTGTTTTTAGGTTCTTCAAATGCTCTAATATGTATACTTATCTAGTTCAATAATCTTTAGCACTATTTGCTTAGTTTTTTCCTTCATGCTGGAAATATAGATATGTTTACTTATGAAACAAAGGAATTTATCTTGTATGCTTGTTCATTCTCTCTTATAAAACACTGTTGCTATGATGTTGTCCATTTAAGCTATTTTTTTGTTGTTGCTGGTCATGCTCTGTATGTTTTCTGACATCGATTGTCATAGTATACTATATGTGGTGATGTTTTGGTTTGTCCTGTAAGAAATTTTTTACAACCCTGATTCACCCCCCCCTCTCAGTGTTGTTCCACTTCCAACAAACGCCACTAGCAGTACAGTCCTTTCATCTCCTCAAGACCTTTTGTCTCGCCGTTTGTTTCCTCTACCCGATACTCTAGTGTATATCATAGCCAATACATGTCTATGCTCTTTGACAATAGATATTTATGTTTTACATATCAGATTCATCATTTATTGCATGGTATAGATTGCATGAGTTGATACTAGTAACATGTTGTCAATGGAATCAAAGAATAGATATGGTTGTGTTCTCTTTCATCGTTGTGTTTAATTTTTGTGATCTCCAATATAATCTCTTCTACATTGAACCTTATGCATGGTTAGCATTCTGGTTAATAATAAGGTAGATTATTTATTTGCTTATAAATACTCTTTATATATTTATATGTTTGAGTCTTTTGGATAGTTTATGTTTAAGTCTTTTGTGAATAAGATTCATTGTCACCTGTTCAATAGAGAACACTATTTTTAGCTCTCTCGGAGTTGAGGATTGTCTTATGCCATGTGTGTTTCACCCAATCTTAAATTTATTGTGAAACTTTGCTTCAACGATTGTTGTTTCATCTATCTTGACATGCAAATATTCTTTTGAGCATGGGTTTGTCGTTGACCTTTAACATGTGTTAGTTGATATACCATATAATTTTTTTTTCTGCCCTTTAAGGATTACTATTTCATTCCATTGCAAGGTCTAATATTGTAAAATACAAAAGATTACACATAAGATTATTTATATATATAGAAATATATTGGTAGTTGAAATTATACTTGTATTTATACTTCTAGTATTATTTGGATATGATGATTTATCCTTTTATAAATTGAATGGTATAAAATGATATCAATGTAATTGTATTTATATTTATTTATCCACTAGAATTAGAATTATAATGATAGTGGTATTTGTGTATTCCTTAGAATTAAAGGAATGAGTAATATATTAATATGATTATAATCTAGCAATTGCAATCATATTAGTATAGATATATAAATTTATATTCTTTATATAAGTGGAGTGGTAATATGATGATTAATTAAATATCATAGAAATAATGCTGAATTAATTCAGGTGTATGTTAACATAATATTTATAGATTATTTTGAGGAAAAAGTATATTGAAGAGTTTTGGTTTTATTATTAAAATGAATAGTTATTTGTTTAAGGAAAAGAAAGAAATGCCTTGAATATTTGTCTCTCATGAATTTTCTGGATATGTCTCTAAGTGAGCCTATGTATGATGTGAGTTAAGTGTAGATTGTGTGTTATTGACGATGAGTTTAACCTTGTGTTTAATAGTGGTGATTATGATTTGGTATTCCTTGTCCATAAGTAATTATGGTTGGTTGCTAATACTTAGGATGTTCTTAACCTTTTTTTTTGATGGATTGATTCTTATGGCTATGAAGGTTAGGGATTCTATATATATGGTTATGTTGGGTTGCGATATCTATATGTTTATATATAGATATGAATATATTTATGTGAATAATTGTGTTTGTTATGTTATAGAAAGAAACAATGTATTAGAATTTGAGAAATGTGTTTTATGATTTACAATTATTCGGTTACAGGGAGGAACATTTGAAGAACTTAGTAAATGATAGTGTGGAAAATTAAACAAGGGAAGTCATCTATTATTTGTAAACAATGGAAGGAGGATAACTTGTTTATGTGGATCATTTAGTAACTTGATTTGAGTGTTTTGTATACTCACCCTTGTGTATATTCTTCTAGTATTGTTTGGATTGAGTTTGTGAAACAAGTATATAGATCTAATTGGTAATGAAAAATGGATTTTGTTTCATGTTTAATTATCTGGTATAGTTAACATTAGAAACCTTCTAGAGGCTAGGAAAGATGATTGTAAAGTTTAATATGATTGTGCCTTATTGTTTTATGGCAATGAATTGTCTTGGGATTTAGCCTTGCACAATTATTTCTACCTTGGAGGTATTTTGATGGTTGGACGGTTTATGTCATGGTTGAGATATAGATGTAACATCCCACAATGAACCCCCCGAAGATTAAGAGCCAAAAGGGACAAGATAATTTTTTTATTTAAAACAACACGAATAACATACACATAAATTAGTTTCCAATCCGATGTACTGACAAGAAAACATGGCCAAGTATGATTGAAGGTACCACCCAGAGGAGAGGACTAATCCACCCTCCAGAGGAAATCCGATCGAGAGCAAGCAGGATAGCTCCAAAAGTTGCGTTGGAGATTTCTGCTTTGGAACCTTTTGCTGCCCACAGGTCAAAAAATAGAGGGCATCAGTGCTCTGGAACTTGCAGTTCTGGAGCTCACTGCTCCAAAACCTATTGCTTCCCACTGTTCAGCAAACAGAGGGTGTCGGTGCTCCGGAACCTATTGGTGCTACACACAAAACAACTACAGAAGGCACCAGTGCTCCAGAACCTTTGTAGCCTGCCGAAACGAAGAAACACACAACCATGTATCAGATATAAGCTTGAATATTAATTGAAGGATAAAGGCCATAAATATTATCATAAAACAATCGAGTTCGATACCAACATTGGAACCCGTAAACCAAAATAAAACATCACATATCTTCTCATCAAATTTATGATTACTTTCTCTCTCAAGAGAGTACAATGTGCATAAAAGAAAAGGTATGAATACAATAGCATTTCCATAAACAAGATACAACATCTGATAAGATATATACACAAAGGCATGTACATGAGTAAATATGATAAACAAATACAAGAGAGAGAGATCAACTCCAACTGGTACTCCAAAACCTATACGTTGGTCCCCAATGGCGGTGGCAACGCCTCCCAACCATGTGGCTCAAAAGAGTCCACCCCTCTGTTCTTAAAGATAGTCACAAGGCCCAAGAAAATGAAATCAAGGAAAGGGTAAAGTAAGCACAAAACTTGCATCATTAATAGATCAAACATAGAATACAATGCATACAATCAATCATAAAAACATAGAGATGCTTATCCAATGACATGACAGGTACTACTCATGACTACCAAGGTGCTAGGTAATAGAGTGCATAACAAACAGAGTTTCATAATGTGTTCTCAAAGGGATGGCACCACACAAAATCAAGTACACCTCTCATAGGGACGAGGAGACTCAATCATGCCCGAATCCACATCCCGCAGGCGGATAACTCAACACCCCACAAACAGATGGGCCTTCTCAAATGCATCCTTAGCCTTTACAAATGCTCAATGCTATGCACGAGGTCTCATTATATTATTAGTGTTTCACCCCAATATTTTTATTTAATTATCACTTGCTTACTCTAACTCTTCTACTAGTTCCCCTGGCAGCCACTTGCAAGCCCCAAGCCCGTAGAGAGCCACCCATATGATCACTCTATTACCTAGACCTAAGCTCATCTTGTTTAACCAAACGAGGAATCCAAGTAGCATGAAATAAAAGGAAAAGCCACAATTTTCTATCAAAGTAACCATTTAAAATAGCCAATACAATATTGTTGTAAAAACTCATTTTACAGCTAAAATATATCATGAAATAAAGGCATCAAAATTACATAAAAATTCAAAGTGCCTAGATTAAATTTATAAGTTAGACCCAGTTCAGATTTTGGTGTTTCTAGTTGAGAACCACCTTCAAATTTTGAGTTTAGCCCAAAAAAGAGGTGTTGTTCAAAAAAAAAAAACACACCATTTTTGGCCAATTGGGCAAGAAAATGCAAGGAAAATGAAAGTGCCCAAAATTTAAATCCATGAAACCCCAGTTGAGATATGGGCATGTGGACATAGAATCCACCTTTGTTTCACGTTTTTAGTAGACGGTTTATGAACATCAAGAAAAAATGTTTTAACCAATGGTAAGAAAATCATCAAAAAATAAAAGTGCCTAGATTAAAAATGTACCAAAGACCCAGTTGAGATCTTGGCATTTCTACATAAAATCCATTCTTAGAATTTGTTTTTATGAAGAGGGTAGTGAGCAGAAAATTAAATTTTAAAACAACTATCACTCAAACCCCAAGCAATACGAAAACTAAATGGAAGAGTTCCTTCAATTTTTCGTAAATGAAAAACAACTCAAATCAGAAAAATACCAGCCATACAAGAAGCATGAGAGAATACCCAAATTACCAGCCACATAAGATTGAAAAACAACAGACAAATGCCTCAATATGCTCCAAAATATAAATGGTGGAATGCCAAAAGAAGAAGACACAACCAAGCTCCAAATCCAGACAAGTAAGAAATGACGCGCTGATTTCAACATTCTACTACCCATGAATTTTTTCTTAGAAATCATCCACAATCTCCCCCAACTCAGTTGCTCAAATCATGGGGTTTTCTTCTCCATGCAAAACATCAAATTTGCTTCTCTCCCAAAAGATAATCCCCAAAACAGAACTTCATTTTCTTTTTATCTTTTTCCAAAACCCAAGCAAAATGAAAAATAAGGCATTAAATAAAACTAGCTATTAAAGCTCCCCTAAAGGAAACAATTAAAGAAAGGTCACTAAATATGCAAAATTAAAATTGCACAAGGCTGCCCCAAAAGATTAATAAATCATTTAAATAAAATATTTAAAACCTCAAAGGAATAACATACTCAAATCCCCATCAATTTAACCACCATAAAATACCATATTAAAAAAAACGTGAAGATGCCAATCAAACCACATCACAACACTGACAATCCAAATTAAATGTATATATTCATATATAATCACAAAATATTAAAGAAAGACCAAGACCAAATACCTCAATGAGACATACAAGAAAATCACTTTTGGTAGAAGGGTGCTCCTAATGTTACTATTAGGTAAGCGAATGGAAGACAACAACATGGAAACACTGCCCTAACAGGGTGCAGTGGGCTAGGGTAGGGGAACATTTGGTCTGTGACTACCTCCAATAACCACCATCGGGGAATGAGAGTACGCTCATGCCTATGATTCTAGGCGGAGTCGATACTCAGTGCCTGCATCACTTCAATCCAAACGTTAAAGTACCTATGCATAAATCATATATCATATATCTAAAGAAACATCAAACATAAGGAAAAAGGGTCATGATATCATAAGCCTCTCGGTTACGAGTGTTATGACATCGCCATTTTCCTGTCCATAATTATACATAAGCAAGGGCAATGATATATATATATATATATATATATATATATATATAAATCTAAGCATGTAATCTCGCATAATAACTAACCATGTAAACATGAAATCTAGCATATAATCATGTCAACCACATAACAACATAACAACATATAAGAATGTAATCATATAATCCAGCTTGACAGTCACGGAATTACACCTCTTGGGTGTCAATACAAACTAATAAAGGGATGAATAGTGCAAATACAAAATATATAGTTATCAGAATCCATCAAGGAAGGACAACAACAAAATACCAACATGGGGGTTGTTACATCCTACCCCCCTAGAACTAGGCTTACTCCTAGAAGCCTGTAAAAAGATATGGATAACGATCTCTCATCCTCACCGCATCTTCCCAAGATGTTGAGGACTCACCATCAAGATCCCACTAGACCCTTACCTACTCTATGTCCTATCCCCTAAGTGTCAACCTCCGACGCTGAAGGCTGAAGGATGCGTACGGGCTCCAAGGAAAGTTGTCAGTCCACCTTGACCTACAAGGCATTCCAATCGAGAACATGGGTCACATCGAGAATATACTGTTTGAGAACAAAAACATGAAAACATCGTGAATATGCGATATACTCGGTGGAAATTCAAGATGATAGGCAACTGGACCAATACTCTCAAGGATCTGAAAAGGTCCCACAAAATGAGGTGCCAACTTCGAGCCTTTCCCATAATGGATGGGGCTCTTCTGCAGACGAAATCTTAGAAACACACGACCCCCCACCGAGAAGTGCTAGTCCAACCTATGGGTGTCGACATACTTCCTGTTCTGATCTTGAGTTGTAGCCAACTGCTCTCTGATCCATAGTACTTGGTGCTCTATATCCTGAAGCATCACCAGACCCAAAAGAACTCGGTCCTCTAAGCGATCCCAACTCAATGGTGTCTGACATGGCCTACCGTACAAAGCCTGGAAGGGAGACATACTGAGAGAAATGTGGTACCCATTATTATAAGAAAAATCAACCAATTACAAGTAGTCCTCCCAATGAGACTGTTGATCCATAATGTACATTCGAAGAATATCCTCTAAAAATTGATTAACCTACTTTGTCTGTCCGTCAGTCTTAGGATGGTATGCAAAACTGAAATTAAGTTGAGATCCCAAAGTAAGCTCAAGAGAAGTCCACAAGGCTGAAGTGAACACTGGATCATGGTCGGAAATGATCCTACAAGGGATACCATGGAGACGCACAATATCCTCCATAAACGCTCGAGCAACAGATGTTGCAGTGTACAAAGATCTCATGGGTGAGAAGTGTGCCACCTTGGACAATTTGTCCACTGTAACCATAATAGCATCATGATGACGTGAAGACATAGGTAACCCCACTATAAAATCTAGAGATATCATATCCCACTTCCATCCGAGAATGGAATGAGGTTGCAACAGTCCTGTTGGGTGTTGATGTTCTACCTTCACCTGCTGGCACTCAAGACATCGAGCCACAAAATCAGCAATATCTCGCCGCAAACCTGCCCAATGATAGAACTATCAAAGATTGACATGCATCTTCATGATACCCGGTGAGCTGAATAGGGTGCACGATGGGCCTCTGACAAAACTAGGGAATGAAGATCACCAGAATCTAGAACATAAATGCAACCAAGATGTCGCAAGAGTCCATCAGGCTCAAGAGAGAAACTTCCAAACCTTCACTCCAGGACTCTCCCAGACTCAATTTCTGCTTTCACCTCCTGATACCAAGTATCACTAGGGAGTGCCTCCAAAATACAGCTCCGCAAATCCACTCCAAGGGACAAAATTTAGATCTCATGTCTCCTCCTGCTCAAGGCATTCACAACCATATTTTCCTTGCCCTGGATATAGCGAGCGTCAAAGTCATACTCACAGAGGAATTCCATCCAACAATGTTGTCAAGCATTCAGATTAGGCTGAGTGAAGATATTTTGCAAACAACGATGATCACTATGCAACACAAATCAATGTCCCAAGAGGAAATTTCTCCAACACATGAGTGCATGGATGACAACCGCTAACTCCAAATCATGGGTGGAGTAGTTCAACTCATGGTCCTTGAGCTTATGAGACACATATGCAATCACTTGACCCTCCTACATAAAACTACCCCCACACCCTCCAACGAGGCATCAGTGCACACTACAAAGTCTCTTGTAGGATTTGGCACTATCAGGATAGGTGCACTAGTCAACTACTCCTTAAGGGCTTGAAAATTTGATGCACATTGATCTGACCACACAAAATCCTTCCCTTTTCTCTGAAGAGAAGTGATGGGATTGACTACCCAAGAGAAATCTTTCACAAATCGGCGATAGTAACCTGCCAATCCCTTGAAACTATGAACCTCAACCAAATTCGTTGGTGCTGGCCAATCCACAATGGCTTGAATCTTAGAAGGATCCACTGAGATACCCTCTCTTGAGATGATATGGCCCAAGTATCTGACCTCAGTCTAGAAGAACTCACACTTGGCCAAATTGTCGAACAATTAATTATCTTGCAAGCACTGCAACACTTTTCACAAATGGCCTTCATGCTCCTCCATAGTCCTCGAATAAATCAAAATATCATGAATGAACAGGAGAAAAAATTGGTCAAGATAGGTGCAAAACACCCCATTCATCAAACTCATGAAAACTAAAGGAGCATTGATCAACCCGAAAGGGACAATAATGAATTCATAATTTCCATAGCGTGTACGAAATGCCATCCGATGAATGTCTACCTCATGAATGCGAAGCTGATGGTATCCTGACTTTAGATCTATCTTGGAGAACACCTTGGCTCCCCTCATCTGATCAAACAAATCATCTATCTGAGGCAACGAATAATGATTCTTCACCGTCACTTTGTTCAACTGGTGATAATCAATGCACAAGCGAAGAGATCCATACTGCTTCTTCACAAAGATAATAGGTGCTCCCCAAGGGGATACACTAGGATGAATGAAACCCTTCTCTAGTAACTCCTCTAATTGCAACAAAAATTCACTCAACTCCTGAGTAGTCATATGATACAATACCCGAGAGATAGGATTTTCTCCAAGAATGAGATTGATACAAAAGTTTATGTCGTGCTTAGGCGATAGACCTGGAATAACACTCAGAAAGACATTCGCAAACTCCTGAAGAAGAGGATGGTCATCAAGAGATACCTTCTATATCCCACCCTCAGAAAGATCACTAAATGAAATAGCAAACATCTAACAACCTTGCCACATGGCACGCTTCAGTTGCATTGTTGAAGTGACACGAAGAGAAATGGGTCTCTGGACCCCAACTAGCTCAACACGCTCTCCAGCGTCATCTACACACTGGACCGATTTATGCCGACAATCTATACTGGCTTGGTGTGCCTCCAGCCAACCCATGCCTAAGACAATCCCATAGGACCCCAAAGGCAACATACAAAGATCCACTATGGTGGTGAAGGTGCCCAAATCCAACACACACCTATGAACAAAGGAATCTACAACCACCTTTGCCCCAGTAGCTAACTCAACTTGCCAACTGACCTCTTGTCTTGCCACCTCGAGTCTACAACACTCTACGAGAGAAGGAGAAATGAAAGAATCTGAAGCACCTGAATAAAAAAAAATAGATGTGATAATCTCATATAATGTAACTGAATACTTGAGCACTTGCCCTGGTGCTCAGCTTGACAGTTATCCACCACCGCAAAAACTCTATGAGATATGCCAACATCACCTACTATAGGATTTGAAGTAGCTTGTGTCTGACTACCTCCAGCCATTGATCTTTGAGGACACTGAATGGCTATATGACCATGTTGGCCACAAGCAAAACAACCAACCTTGTCAACACCTTGGCCCAAAAATGGTGCACATGTCTGCTGGGATCCACCACCCCTAGAACTCTATTGTGCACTCTGAGAACTCTATACTAGACTGCTTTACTCCCTACTTTGAGAATGATGGCACAAATGATCTCTAGAAAATGGAGTGTCAGGGCTTTTCCCACTCTGTTGAGATTGAGCAGACCTATGCCTCTTTCGCTGACCATGTTTGGAAGGTGCAAACTGAGGTCTAGACGGTCTAGCTCCCTGAGACTATGTACCCTGAGCAACTGATCCTAAAGGAGGGGCACTACCAACCTGGACCATTGCCTGACCACCAAAGCCTCTAGCTAGATTCTCTACTATCAACCTTGCCTTCTCCATGACAGTCTCTAAGGTCTTCAGCTCAAACACACAGACACCACCACTAATACGGGAATTCAAGCCACTTATGAAATGTTGCACTAACATCGGCTCATCGTAAAAAATGCTCGCATACTGCTTAAGTTTCAAAGAAGTGGTGCTCATACTGATCTACCGTCATAGTCAACTAATGAAGCATATGGAACTCATGAGCACGTCTTTGCCAGTAATAGTCTGAAAGAAATCATGCACAAAACCTCTCTAAGAATAGTCCCCAAGAAACGAAAGCAAGGTCTAGGTGAAGCTTCTGCTCCTCAACTCTCCACCATGTAGACGCAAAGCCCCTGAGATGCATGATGGCACATCGAACTCTAGTATTGCTACTATAGGGATGCATAGAAAATCATCAATTGAGATCAATCAACCAAGTCTCTGCCTCGGTACCAGTACCAGACCCGGTAAAAGTAGGGGGATGTGCTCTAAGGAGATCCTTCATGTGTCCTAGAGCAATACTATCTCCATCCACCCTATCTCTCTCAACATCAACTCTCAAATGACCCGAACTGCAAGAATGCTCACACTCAACTCTAACATTCTAACCAATCTGATGAGAAGGCTGCAAGTCTTCCTCACGAGATTCCTCCTGATGAGGTCCAAATCGATCTATAATTTGTTGTAGGAGAGCTAAAACCTAAGCACCCCCGAGCCCTTCGGCTTGATTCTCATAACACTTTTCCTCTTGATTCTCACCCTGATTACCTTGATTGGCAATATGTCGAGTACTACAATGAAGAACAGTGGTTCTACCTCTAACTCTACCTCTAGCTCTACCCCTAGGAGGCATCCTATAGAAAAAAATGAACACATTATAATAGATCATCACAAGGATGACCCATTCACCATACTACAACATGGAAGCATAACCACAAGATTATAAAGTAATATAACAAGCTCACGCCACACACACCAAACACAACATAACATAGAAAACTCAAGTATGTCAGAGCTCCCAGTGTGTGAATATGGGCTCTGATACCAGATGTAACATCCCACTACAAACCCCAAGAGATTAAGAGCCAAAAGGGACAAGATAATTTTTTTTTTAAAAATAATAGGAATAACATACACATAAATTAGTTGTCAATCCAATGTACTAACAAGAAAACATGGCCAAGTATGATTGAAGGTACCACCCAGAGGAGAGGAATAATCCACCCTCCAGAGGAAATCCGATCGGGAGCAAGCAGGATAGCTCCAAAAGTTGTGTTGGAGTTTTCTTCTCCAGAACCCTGTTGTTCCGGAGCTCACTGCTCTAGAACCTGTTGTTGCCCACGGGTCAAAAAATAGAGGGCGTTGATGCTTTGAAATTTGTAGTTACGGAGCTCACTACTCTCGAACCTATTGCTGCCCACTGGTCAGCAAATAGAGGGCGTCGGTGCTCCGGAACCTGTTGCTGCTACACACAAAACAACTACAGAAGGCACCGGTGCTCCAAAATCTTTGCAGCCTACCAAAATGAAAAAACACACAACCATGCATCTAATCTAAGCTTGAATATTAATTGAAGGAAAAATTCCATAAATATTATCATATAACAATCGATTCTAATACCAACATCAGAACTCGTAAACCAAAATAAAACATCACATATCTTCTCATTAAATTTATGATTACTTTCTCTCTCAAAAGAGTACAATGTGCATAAAGGAAAAGGTATGAATACAATAGCATTTCCATAAAACAAGATACAACATCTGATAAGATATATACACAAAGGCATGTACATGAGTAAATATGATAAACAAATACAAGAGAGAGAGATCAACTCCAACTGGTACTCCAAAAACTGTACGTCGGTCCCCAATGGCGGTAGCAATGCCTCCCAACCATGTGGTTCAAAAGAGTCCACCCCTCCATGCTCAGAGATAGTCACAAGGCCAAAGAAAATGAAATCAACGAAAGGGTAGAGTAAGCACAAAAATCACATCATTCATAGAGCAAACATAGAATACAATGCATACAATCAATCATCACAACATAGAGATGTTTATCCAATGACATGATGAGTACTACTCATGAATACCAAGGTGCTAGGTACTAGAGTGCATAACAAACGAAGTGTCATCATGTGTGCTTAAAGGGATGGCACCACACGAAATCAAGTACACCTCTCATAGGGATGAGGAGACTCAATCATGCCTGAATCCATGTCCCACACGCGGATAACTCAAAGTCCCGTAGACATATGGGCATTCTTAAGTGCATCCTTAGCTTTTACAAGTGTTTAAGGCCATGCACGAGGTCTCATTATCTTATTAGTGTTTTAACCTAGTATTTTTATTTAGTTATCACTTATTTACTCTAACTCTTCTACTAGTTCCCCTGGTAGCCACTTGCAGGCCCCGAGCCCGTAGAGAGCCACTCCATATGATCACTCTATTACCTAGACCTAAGCTCATCTCGTTTAACCAAACGATGAATCCAAGTAACATGAAATAAAAGGAAAAACCATAATTTTCTATCAAAAAAAGCATTTAAAATAACCAATACAATATTGTTGTAAAAACTCATTTAACAGTTGAAATATATCATGAAATAAAGGCATCAAAATTACATAAAAATTCAAAGTGCCCAGATTAAATTTCTAAGCTAGACCCAATTCAAATTTTGGTGTTTCTAGTTGAGAACCACCTTTGAATTTTGAGTTTAGCCCAAAAAAGAGGTGTTGTTCAGAAAAAAATGCCATTTTTGCCCAATTGGGCAAGAAAATGCAAAGAAAATGAATGTGCCCAGAATTTAAATCCATGAAAACCTAGTTGATATAGGGGCTTGTGGACATGGAATCCACTTTTTTTTCACAATTTTAGTAGACAGTTTGTGAACAACAAGAAAAAACATTTTAACCAATGACAAGAAAATCATCAAAAAATAAAAGTGCCTAGATTAAAAATCTGCCAAAGACCCAGTTGAGATCTTGGCATTTCTAGATAAAATCCACTCTTAATTTTATTTTTTTATAAAGAGGGTAATGAATAGCAAATTAAATTTTAAAACAACCATCATTCAAACCCCAAGCAATACTAAAACAAAATGGAAGAGTTCCTTTAATTTTTCGTAAATTAAAAACAACTCAAATCAGAAAAATACCAACCATACAAGAAGCATGAGAGAATACCCAAATTACTAGCCACATAAGATTGAAAAAAAACAGAAAAATACCTCAATATGCTCCAAAATATAAATGGTTGAATGCCAAAAGAAGAAGACACAATCAAGCTCCAAATCCGGACAACAAGTAATAAATGACGAGCTGATTTCAACAATCTACTACCCATAAATTTTTTTCTCAGAAATCCTCCACAATCTCCCCCAACTCAGTTGCTCAAATTATGGGGTTTTCTTCTCCATGCAAAACAACAAATTTGCTTCTCTCCCAAAAGATAATCCCCAAAATCCAAGCAAAATGAAAAATAAGGCATTAAATAAAACTTGTTATGAAAGATCCCTCAAAGGAAACAATTAATAAAGGTCACTAAATATGCAAAATTAAAATTGCACAAGGCTGCCCCAAAAGATTAATAAATCATTTAAATAAAATATTTTAAACCTTAAGGGAATAACATACTCAAATCCCTATCAATTTAACCACCATAAAATACCATATTAAAAAAAACATGAAGATGCCAATGAAACCACATCACAACACGGACAATCCAAATTAAATATATAAATACATATATAATCACAAAATATTAAAGAAAGACTAAGACCAAATACCTCAATGAGACATACAAGAAAATCACTTTTGGCAGAAGGGTGCTCTGGATGTTACTGTTAGGTAACCGGATGGAAGACAACAACATGGAAACACTGCCCTAACAGGGTGCAGTGGGCTAGAGTAGGGGAATATTTGGCCCGTGACTACCTCCAATAACCACCATCGGGGAATGAGAGTACGATCAAGCCTATCATTCTAGGTAGAGTTAATACTTAGTACCTGCATCACTCCAACTCGAACGTTAAAGTACCTGTGCATAAATCATATATCATATATCTAAAGAAACATCAAACATAAGAAAAAATGGTCATGATATCATAAGCCTCTCGGTTACGAGTGTTATGACATCTTTATTTTCCTGTCCATAATTATACATAAGCAAGGGCAACGATATATATATATATATATATATATATATATATATATATATATATATATATATATATATGTAAGCATGTAATCCTGCATAATAACTAACCATGTAAACATGAAATCCAGCATAAACAATAATTATGTCAACCACATAACAACATATAAACATATAAGCATGTAATCATATAATTCAGCATAATAGTCACAAAATTACACCTCTCGGGTGTCGATACAAAATATACAGTTATTGAAATCCACCAAGGAAGGACAACAACAAAATACCAACATGGGGGTTGTTATAGAAGCAATGTATTAGAATTTTTGAAATGTGTTTTATGATTTATAATTATTTGGTTATGGGGAGGAACATTTGAAGAACTTAGTAAATGATAGTGTGGAAAATTAAACAAGGGAAATCATCTATTATTTGTAAATAACTCATTTATGTGGATCATTTAGTAACTTGTTTTGAGTTTTCTGTATACTCACCCTTGTGTATATTCTTCTAGTATTGTTTGGATTGAGTTTGTGAAACAAGTATATAGATGTAATTGGTAATGAAAAATGGATTTTGTTTCATGTTTAATTATCTTGTATAGTTAACATTAGAAACCTTCCAGAGGGTAGGAAAGATGATTGTAAAGTTTAATATGATCGTGCCTTATTGTTTTATGGCAATGAATTGTCTTAGGATTTAGCCTTGCACGATTATTTCTACCTTGGAGGTATTTTGATGGTTAGATGGTTTATGTCATGGTTGAGATATGTTTGGTCATGGTTTTTAATGACTTGCACCATGGCTATCCTTGTTACTCAATTTTGAGTTATGTAATTAGGGAGAGTAGCTTTCGATAGGGGTCCTAAGTGGTAGCTAGGGTAACCTATCGAGAGTTTGTAATTCAGTGAAAAGCTTAATTAATATATTCGGGGTTGGGTGGTCTTCATAACTAATTTATATAATTTGATGCCTTTCCTAATATCTTAATGCTTATACAAATTAAGGGTAGGTGGAGAAGGTCTGGAATGGCATAGTCATTTACTTTATCTTCTCGAAAAGTAATTTGATTCCACATGTGTTTGTTTAGGGGTTGGGAATCGGTAGAGATTGCTAGGATAACTCAAGACGAGGGTCGGTAATCTAGGAAGACTCACCAGGGTAACCTAGAACAACTATGTGATGGCACTCTCATCCTAATACATTTGGTCTCTTGTGTTGAGTCATTGCTTGTTGTGATTGTGCCTCTAGGAGCTATGTATGCATTCTTGTGGCTTTGATATGTCGCTATGCCATTTTTCCATTGTGTTGTGATGTAGTTGTCAACCATGTGATGTTATGTTTTGTCTTCCTTTATGTTTGTTTGACTTGTAGACTTGATACTATCTCCTAGCATGGGGGTGGAATTTTGAGTTCCACATGGTTGGGAGGAACATGCTCTATCCTCCATTGGGTCCCCTTGTAGGTTATATAGCTCGAGACAAGATTGTTCTTGACAGGTTCATGGATTCACTTTGTTCATGGAGTTGGACATTGAGTGTGCTCATGAACGAGATCGATAGTTGTACTTGTTCTTCATCTATATTGTATTCACTCATGATGATTACATGAGGCTTTGTTGTATTATGATATTGATGTATCTAGAACTGTCACAATCTCATTTGGTGTATCTTGAACTTGTAACTTACATTATATGATTATGAATGAGTTTATTCATCGGTGATATGACATATTGTTATGTTTCTTGTTATGGTTGTTTGATGTGTTATTCTTCTTGTATTTGCTTTCGTAGCATTGTAATGGAACCCTGAGAATGCTTGTGTTTATGTTACTTTGTTCATATGTTGTAATTGGATGTGTTTTTTTATAAAAAAATGTTCAGATTTTTTGTTGTATTTCATGTTGTTTTATGGAGGCATCAACTTAATTTGTAGATAGAAGAATAATGGATGTGCATTAGGATGTAGACACAAGATGTTACGATATTTATGGCTGCATATCTTCCTAGAAATAGAGTAGAGTCACCTATGGATAGAGTAGATCTACCTTTGAATAAAGTGTATCCACTTATGAAGGATTAATCAGTTGGACTAACTAGATAAAGAAAGCATAACTAATTTTGAATATAGTGCATTCACCTATGAACATAATAGATCCATTTTTTTATCAAAGTCTATACGCTTGTTGGGGATAAATTGTTTAAGTAAATAACACAATGGAAATGGAGCCACCTCTAAAGGAGGTGCAAACACCTATGAACACAATAGATCCACCTCTAAATAAAGTGTATCCACCTAAAGACATACAAAATAATCCTATGACAAAGAATAACACAAAAATCAAACAAATACAAATTTTGGGATAGACAAAAGACAATCACTAGTATGCACAAGAAGACATGCCAGATAGCATAAGCCTAAATTAATTAGGTGGGAGTTTTAACATATCGTAAACCCACCAGCCTTATGGATAATATCCCAATATTGGTGAGGAACATCATTTTGTTCATATAATCAATGTTTTATTTACACGAAAAGTAAAAGCTTGAATACATAGAATTACAAAGATGATGTTTTAAAAAGAAACAATCACTAGTAGATGATGAAATTAGAAACTATCTAATTAAACTAAGACTAGGGTGGTCATTAAAGGGATTACATTATTCTAATACCCTCCGTCAATGGTCATTGTAACAAAGGGTATTTTTCCTAGGTTGATAACAAATTACATGCAACATAAAGTTCCAAAGTAGTAATAGAGTGCAAAGGAATAAAAAAATAATGAATAAAATGATCTCACCCAATGTCTTCAATCTCCATGGCTGACCTCCATTACACCTTCTAAACTTGCTGAAAATATGAGTTTGCCCTCATATTTATGATGAATAATCTAATAATGACTAGTCCTACAAAAGTGTTGAAGGATTCTCATGATTATACAAGAGAAATTAAATCCTACATGCAAACTAATTAGCAAAGATGAAGACAAGCAAAATGAAATATTCAAGAATTGCAAAGCATGCAAGATTCAAGATTTTTCAAGATGTCAAAGTGAGGAGAAAATTGCCATTTTATAGAAAATGCAATTTTGGATTAATGGACGAGATTAAAGATTGAGAAGTGCCTCAAAATCAATGGTCAAGATTCAAAATAGAAACCACAATTAGGGTTAGGGAAGATTTAGGGTGAAATTTAAAATGAGTGGACAAGATTTAATTTAAGAAATTAAATCAAGGAATGAGAATATGTGTGACAAGGAGATAAGATTTAGTAATAGAAAAAGACCATTTAATTCAAAATTGTGAAGACATGTGACGGTAAATAATAATTAAATTATTTACTTAAAAATAGAGAAATTCAAATAAATGATTTTTATTTAAATTTGGAAATGAATTAAATGAGACAATTAAATAATTAATTTTAAATTATTTAATTGTAGAAGTGGGTTAATAATTAAATAAATTGTGGGGGATTTATTTAATTATGAGAAGACTTCAATAATAGAGACATATTTAAATAAAATTAATTAATTTAAATAGTCAAGAGGGAATAGTGGATTAATTAAATAAATTTAATAATCTATTTAATTTAAAGAGGACTTTAGACATTAGTGGTGTATTTAAATAAATGTGATTTATTTAAATAGTCAAGAATAATAAGAGAGGTGAATTAATTAAATAATTGATCATTATTTAATTAATAGTTGAATTTGGTCAGAGGGACCCAAAGGAATTAATGAAAAAATTGAATTTGCAAGCCTAAGTCAATTTTATGTGTCTACTTTTTGCCCCTCTTTGTTATAATGCAGTTTATCGCATTATGGTGAAAAAAACAGGTCAAGGATGTACCCTAGTGAAGGTACGGAGTGCCTATGCCCCCTCGGGAGATTTTTCAAATTTTGGCCCGAGGTCAGAAAAATTTGGAAAGTGTCCCGATAAGCTAAATGGAAGCCCAAAAAAATAACAACGCGATCGGTTTCAAAAATGGAGGACATTAAGTTAGAAAAAATATCGGTCAAAGGTAGCCAAATGAGCCTTTAGTACAAACCCAAAAGGAAAAACCCTAATTTTCAACCTATAAATAGGTTTGAAAAAACAATCTAGGTGTCATTTTCACTTTTTGCTATTAGAAATTTTGGAGAGAAGAGAGCGAGGAGAAGATGGTGATTCTAGTGACAGAGAACTGTAGCTATCGAGTGAGGACCTTCCGATGACCTAAGGGCATAGAGGCACTAGAAAGTACCCTTTCTCGACTTTCATTTTCTTGATTTTTGTGCATTTCTTAAGGTTTAAGATAGAAAAATGAAAGCGTTAGGATGCAAATGCATTCACGTAAACTGCAAGTGTTATTGTGTTCGACACATTTGTTTCATCATGACACAAGTACAAGGGATGGGCAAGGTTTAGGTTTAAAATGATGCATTTGCTAGGTCCTAGGATGCAACTATCAAACTGCAACACAAATGTGGAAGCACATGACGCAAGTGCAATGCTAAATGATGCAAGTGTTATAAAATGATGTAGTTGACATGTAAAATGGTGCAAGTGTTGTAGAACATCACAATTGCGAGCTAGAACAACATAATCTCTTTAATGTGATGCATGTGCAAAATGCAGTGATACATATGACTTAATGTGACACAACTGACATTAACCAGGGTTGACGAGAATTGATTTAGTTTAGACTCTTTTTTCAGATGCCTTTTGATTATGTAGATAGTAATAATGCTTTGCAATGCTAATCCATGTGTGCTAACCCTCGTTTCTACGTGTGCAGAAATGAATAGTAGCCATTTAAACTCATGAATTCAAACCAGCTACCTATGCCTTCAGGGATCAGCTGTGAGACGGTGAGCATAGATGATTGATGAGATTAGGTCTCTATTATGTCACTTACATGCCCATTATTTAGGCAAATAGGGAATTGTTCACAACACTTTGTGAGAGGTGGAATTCAGAGACATGCTCCTTCCATCTTCCTACAAGAGAGGCCATTGTGACCTTAGAGGATGTGTACATGATACTCTACATCTCGATTAGTGGGGAGGGAGTAGTCTATGATGTGCACAGAGGGTGACAAGCCTTTGGAGAGATGTATGAGGTCGTGGATGATGTTGGTTTTAGGATTCAAGGTTATGAGATTGGTTGGGAGTTTGTGGCAGAGCACTATCCTTGGTGGGATGCCATGCTAATGAAATTGATCATCAGGATCCTTATACTAGATTGCCGCAAGCACATATTCCTTATTGGATGGGGTGATGTAATAGTATGGATGTGTAGGGACAAGATAGTGTTTTCTTGGGGGTCATATTTGTTGGTCTTATTATATCACCAGTTGTGTGAGGTGGCCTAGCAGGAGGGCCAAAGTATTAGCTATGGTACTACACTTTTGATGATCTGGGCATGGGAGCACATTCCCGTTTTCCACCCACTAGTTTAGATTCAGCAGCTGGGTGAGGGTATATCTTATGTATATCTATATGTAGGTTTTGTTACATAGAACTAGGTAGGAGATACAAGGTATTGGCATCATAGGATTGATACTCTCATGAGTTTCATCTAAAGGCCATTCAAAGGTTGTGCCCAGTAGCCAGATGAGGATGGACATCTTTCCTTGTGCCGAGAGTTTAGGTGTTTGATTGGCCATACTGTACAGAGTCATAGGACCATTGAGATGTACCTACCCTAGTGGGTACGATGGTAGTTTGGAGAGTAGCAGGGTCTTCATGTGGGGATGACCAAGTATGTGTGGTCATCGAGAGAGACCATGTGGGGGCCTCCCATAACAGTGCCCTTGGTAGAGCAACATATTGATGGGTTGGTTGCACACCAGTGGGGATGGAGAGGAGGGCCAACAAATGTCAAGACATCGACAGAGTATGATGCTTGGTGGCAGATTCACAAGCCTATTCTATTGATAGATACAGATGGTCTCGCACTGATTGATCGACGATCAATCATTCCACGGGTGTGGAGGGGAGGATGAGGAGGGAGAGATGGCGGTTGGAGTAAGGATGGAGGCCAAGGGGATGGTGGGAGATGTGGAGGAGATGATGTAGGTGGTGGGAAGGGGAGGGATGGAGGCTAAAGGGATGGTGGGAGAGGTGGAGGAGATTACGAAGGTGGTGGTAGAGGTGGCAGGGGTAGAGATGATGGTGGTGATGGTAGGGGTGGGAGGAGGAGAGGTGACAGAGGTAGGAGGAAACCTAGGAGAGGAGGATATTTTTGAAGAGCACCACCCACTAAACATTGATGTGGAGGAGATTGCAAGAGAAGAGGAGAGGGATGAGGAGGAGGAGGAGGGGGATGAGGCAAAGAGGAGGTTGAGGGGGAGGAGGAGGGTGATAGGCTACCTATTTTTCTTGTAGATGTTACCACTAATCAGAGAGTTGCTGACCTTCAAAGTAAACTAGATGCGGCCTTGTCTCAAAACAAGGCCTTATTAGTAGAGTTAGAGGTGGTGTGGGTGGACAGGGATTATGTTAGAATCCAAGATCACCTGCATGTAAATGGATACCTGTCACATGCAAAAGACATGCAAAACCAAGAAGATGTTCTGCAAACCTCAAAGTGTAAAATGCATTATTAGAATCTCAGTTATTACAAAGAGATCAATCCTTATGAAGGAGATCAAGAAACCCTAAAAGGGAAACCCTAAATGAAACCCTAGTGTGCACACTTAATAATTAATAAATAATTATTAATACGCCTAAGTTTAGCTTAAGCAACTAGAGGAATAAGTGACTTAATTAATTAACCATTATGATGTAATTAATTAAGCGTAATAAAATTATTACTCTAACACCCCCCCTTAAGATGAACTTAGGAAGAAGCTAAAACACTAGAATAAGATGCATGCAAGAAAAGATGGGTCCCGGCAACTAGGCCTGATCAGTACCCATTTACAAATGCAAGAAAGAGGTAGAGGAGGAAAAACCAGTGGGACAAAACCCCCTACAATGATATGACATGCTGCAAAGAAGCACTGGAAGAACACTGTAGAGTAACACTGGAACCGCAATCTGGCAAGCAAGGAAAGATACTGCTGTCTACAAGAAACCATATCGGAATCATAATCATGCAACAGCAGACCCGATGCCACGGAACACTCGAAAACTCCAAACGGGAACAACTCTGGAATCTATGAAGCAGCAGTCGATTATTAAATGATGTATCACTGAAAATGAAGTGCAAAGATGCAAGAAGCACTCTCCCAACTGTCAAAATATCCAAGTAATCTCCAAAACACCCATCGGGCCAAATCTGGAATAATGAAAAACCTGGGACAGATACAGAAAAAAGTGCATGGACAGCAACATAGAGCTCCTCAATACCATTCCAACGCCGCAAAGATAGCGAAAATCGGAGATCGTGGCAAAAAGTTATGAGCTCGGAAGCATAAAAAGTACATCTGACTTCAACCAGAAATAAATGCAGTAAAACAGGAAAATACTGAAAAATAAACTGCACCAAATGAAAGTGCTCGGAACCAGCTTTCCGGCGATATCTCGTTTGCCCAATTTCGATACCGTATGCCCAAGTTATGCAAAAAAGAAAAAAACTGCTTCTTTAGAGAAAACTAGGGTTAGGAGGGGCAAGGAGAGGCCGTACGGACGCTGACGTCATGCTGACGTCAGCGGTTCACGGGCATAAATTTGACGGCCTGCAGGCCGTCGTCGCAAAAATCCGGCCCCCCTGCAAAAAAATTTTGGCCCCTGGTCACCCATGTGACCATGGGCGCAGAAATGGGGGCTGGGCGGAGCCCCTGGTTCTCCATACGACCGGGCGCTGTGGACTGGGAGCCCTCAGGGGCTGAGCATGGTCAGCGGCCGGATGGGGGAGCCACCGGCGGCGGTGGCGGGCCGGTGAGCGGTTTAAACTGGAGGGCCGGCACAGAACCCGAGATCCGCGTTTTTTGATTTTTTTTTTCGATTTTCGTGCCTCGTGAAGCGTGCTGGGGAGGCCGTACGGCTTCCCTAGCAAAAAAATTTTGCCTCAGAAACCAACTGCTCGAAAATGGACGATTTGACAGGCATTTCTAGGGTTTTGGGGCGCTGCGAACGCGATGGCGACGTCCGTTTGAGCCCATAGTGTCCCGAAAATTTGACTACCCCCAGATCTTGCAAAAAACGATGCATGTGGAAACCCTTGCACTTGAAACTCACTGAGAAGCCATATCTTCAGATCACGAACAGGCAGCGGTAGGTCTGGAGCTCTGATACCATGTTAGAATCCAAGATCACCTGCATGCAAATGGATACCTGTCACATGCAAAAGACATGCAAAACCAAGAAGATGTTCTGCAAACCTCAAAGTGTAAAATGCATTATCAGAATCTCAGTTATTACAAAGAGATCAATCCTTATGAAGGACATCAAGAAACCCTAAAAGGGAAACCCTAAATGAAACCCTAGTGTGCACACTTAATAATTAATAAATAATTATTAATGCGCCTAAGTTTAGCTTAAGCAACTAGAGGAATAAGTGACTTAATTAATTAACCAGTATGATGTAATTAATTAAGCGTAATAAAATTATTACTCTAACAGATTAGACTATGATCTAAAAGGAGGAGGCCAAGAGATGGGTGAGGGCGTTCACATAGTTGTGCACAAGACCTTCAGGGGACATGGCCAAATAGTTGGCTAGGATGAGTGAGAGAAGAGGTAGATACAGGTTACTATATGAGAAACTGTCACCTGAGAGACGAGACCCTAGATTGTCTAGATCATATAGCAGGATTGGTAGTGGTACCCAGACTCACAACATTAGTAGATCACACAACAGAAGTCACACCAGTGTAGGTGGGTCCACATCATCCAGGTAGTCTTCAAGACATAGGTCACATCATTCACACAAACATTCATCAGGCCACAGTCATAGTTCGAGCCATAGTTAGAGGTTAGTGTCATCAGAACACCAGCCAGAGTAGAGCTAGCCTCCCATTATTGATCCCTCAGGATCTTAGCCTTCAGTCACCTTAGCAGTATAGGTTACCACTGAGCTGATGAGTCAACATCACTCACCCCATTGTTCACCTCCATAAAACGGATATGGCACAACTTAGGGTTCATATTTATTTACTGTTATGAGACATTATACATGTTGAATTTTGAGCCTGCAAGTTCCATTTTTTGGATTCCTCCAGATTCTATCCTCTGACATTATTCTTTTTGATATATATATATATGATATGCTCTTGATGTGGACTACATGCTTTGTTTTATGATGTTTTTATGCTTTATATGATGCGATGTGATGTTATGCATTAATGATGATGATTTTGTCCTTATATGTCATGATGGTCCTATTTTATATGTTGATGATAATGGTATTCTATATGATGAGATGGATGCATTTTAATGTATTATGAGATGTATGGATATCATGCTTGATGATTATGGATGCAATGATAGATATGTCATGTATGTATGCATTATGTGATTTATGATAATTTTATTTCTATATGTTAATACAAATGATGGTTTTATGTATGCAAGATGTATGGATGTAAATGATGAACTCATATGTCATGAAATGTGAATGTTGATGTTATTATGAGATTTGATATATGAAAATGTGAAATGTGATAATGAAATTCTTGTATGATCATGTATGCACCTATGTTTTACTATGTCATAGGATATCATCAGAGGACAGGAGAAGTGAAGATGAAGGTGGATGTTAGTGCGGAGAAAGAAATGCATGTTAGTGCGGAAATAAGAATCCTTCAAAATTTTCCATAGTACTATAATAGTTGTTTCTCTTAATCATCATTGGGAAGAATATTGTAATGGCCAAAAAACACTATGATATGACATAGATCAATAGTGTGCAAGGTTGGACCACCACACAAAACAAACAGTCATAGACAAGGATGATCATAACTCATACAAGGAATAAAATTATTCTGAGTTATTTTGTCATAACTTACCACAAACAGACAAGACTAATCATGAAACATCATTGCTTCTCTAAATCATGATGTCAGGACATCCTCTAGAAACTAGCCACATGACAACCAATAAAAGATAAGATGACCATCGTACTATGTCGTTGCTCCTCTAAATCCTGAAGTTAGGACATCCTCGAGAAACTAGTAGCAAGATTATCAAATGGAGAAGGATGATCATCATGATATGTCATGGCTCCTCTGACATAAGGAACTAATATCATGATAACCATTAAAAAGAAAGATAATTTTTACCAAGTGTTTTCCAAGTGAAAAAAATGTCAAGTGTTTTGATGCCAAAATACCAAGGTTGAAGAGGTGAAGGTTGCTGAAATGTCGAGTGATGCCAGATCCACGAAGGACACTTCTTGAATGATGTTGATGTTAAGAGGATCGATTCTCAGAGTCAGGATAATCCACCAAAATTATAGATGATGATGAAGCTACTTAGGAAGGACATATCCAAGAACAAAAATAAATGAGAAGAGTTGTTCTTCAAAAGGAGAAATTTGAAGGAGAACCGTGATTGGCAGGTTGAATTTCCTTGATAGAATTTGATTAGATGATATATTTTTTATCGCACGCTAGCATTGGCATGTGAAGCTTGATTAAAATGTTGATTTAAAATATTGTTTAAATTTTTTTGATAGATTGTTTATTTAGAATTGAGGGACGATTTGATTGACTTGAAGATATGTGATGTGTGTGAAAGTGTAGTGACCTGAAGCCTGATGGTCTGACCTAGTGCAGCCTCAGGGGCTCATCGTTTAATGGCCTTGCCTACATTGTGCACTCATAGACCTTGTAGTTCAACACAACCAATGAATTTGTCAGAAGGACATAATATTGAGTCATGATTTTATTTTGACAAACCTAAAAGGACATACCTAATTTCTTGGGGATTCAAAGATGAATCTTTCCTATGTAGCAAATGAGCAGAGACAGCGTAGTTCAGACTAGGAAAAAGACTGATTGACATGAATGATTTGAATTTCGAGATAAGCATTGACTTTGTTTTGATATTTTTGACGCTTTTCGAATTTTTTTGTGGTTTCTTCAGGATGTTTTCCGATTTTTAGTACTTTTTGCAAATATTATGACTTTTTTTTTAGGACTTTTTACAAATGTTAGGACCATGTGCTATACCCACTGCAGTCACATGATAAAGGTCTTGCCCCTAGGAAGGTTGGGAATTTCCTAAGTAGGATGTCATGAAAAAGGGCATATGTAGGATAAAAGGCAAGGATATGCAAGGCATGACGTCAACCACTACTAGCCATGGATGGAAATGACAGGACTGATGAAAAATGTCATGAATGTCAGGATGTTGTTGTTATGCAAAGTGGATGAAGGTTGATTGGAATAATAGTAGATGGAAAATAACGATCGACTATGCATGCGCCTGTTTACCAGGTTTTCACCATGCTACTTGTCCAAAGCGCTTGTTTGCCAGGTTTTCACTTTTCGATGAATTTATTTCTTTTTACTATTTTTTCCATTTTTTGATTTTTTTGGTGTCACCAAGATGCCTGTTTGCCATGTTTTCATCAAGGTGACAATTTTTTCTTTATTTTTCATTCTTTTTGTATTTTTAAGGTTTCAACCAAGCTCTCTGATGCTATGTGTAGAAATTTGGTAGATGTAGGTTGTTGATGGGTTCTGTCAACTGTTCTCCATCAGGTGTAGCTATTTGATAAGCACCTGTGTTGTTAGAATATGTGGTCTAAGTAGAAAGTAAACTAATACACCAATGAAACATTATATTGAAAGAAACTAATTTAGAAAAGACAAATGCAAACTCTAAATATCAACAACTTCTTCAAATTCGTCCCATTGTTCTTTATCTCCAAGGATTCGATTCAAGATACTAGCTCTTAGTTGGTTTAAGAGAAGCTTGTATAATGACAACTTAAGAGACAAGATTGATGTAAAATGCATGTCCATTGCTAATGATTTAAGCTATGAAATTTTAGAGCGAAAATGATATGATATTGGTAAAATGCTAATATGTTGATTCAAATGCAACTATAGTATTACACATAAAATCTAGGATGAAATCTACTCTCCAAATGGTTGTATTTATAGATTTTCGAAAGGCAAGAATCTAATTGGCAAAGATCAATAGTTGAGTTTCAAACTTGTCAAGATGAATGGTGTGAGATTCTAGAATTTGAGAGAAAGATGGAAGGTTGAGAGAAAGATGGAGAATGTTTTCAACCCACGAAACTATCTTCATTCAAAAATGGAGACAAACATGCTCTTTGTCTTTTTATTAATTGAAAAAGTTAGTTGAAAGTTGAGGATAAATCCTAATTAAATAAGTAAATTTATTTAATTATATGTGACATATATTTTGGAAACTTCCATAATTAAATAATTAATATTTAATTATGTGAGAGGTGAAAAAGGTATACAATATTTAATTATGTGAGGTGTTGGATGAATTAGAAGAATATTCCATAATTCGAATTTAAACATTCAAACTTTTAGAAATAAAAATGATAATTAAATAAATAAATTATGAAATTTATTTAATTTAATTAAGAGGAATAAATAGCAATAATTAAATAAACTTATTTATTTAATTAAACTAGAAGAATTAGAAAAATGAATGATATAAATAAATTATTTATTTATTTACATGTAGATGACTTTAAAATATTAATTAAATAATTCATATTTAATTAATTAACAGGTTTGATTGACCATGACCATTTTTATATGTATACATTTTGCCCCTCTTTGAAGTGATGTGTTTTACGCATTGCTTCAAAGCAAAAAAAAAATCAGATTTCGACAATTTGCTCTTGATTTTAAAAAATTGACTAATGATGCTATATGCCCCCTCGAGAGATAAATCACGCGATTTAGATGATTCAGATGATTGATTGAAAGAATTAAAATGATTTTTGGAGAGAAATGTCGATTTATCTCTCGAAATAGCACGTTGCATTGTAAAAATATTAATAATTTCTCATTTTTACCCCCTTAAAAGGTGGAAAAAGTGAAAAGTCATTGTCATTTGAACAATAGCCATTTACAATTTTCAAAGCTCTGAGAAAGATTTTCGCAATGCCAATCCATTACAAGCATCACCGATTCGAGCAAGCCCATCGGTATTAGAGACCTGTTGCGTATAGACCTCTGGTAAGATGATCTAATCCTTTGCCATGAATTTGAAATCATATTTTTGAAGTTTTTTTAATTTTTTTAATTTTTAAGATTTTTGAAGTTCTGCTTTAGCGCATAGGTATTAACTTTAGCGCACGCGAGCCTGTAGTTTAGCACATAGATGAGTAGTTTAGTGCATTGATACCTATGTAGAGATTTTTTGATTTAGCTCATAGGATCCCGAATTAGCACATTGTTGGATAGATTAGCACATTCATGTGTAGATTAGCGCATTGGTCAAAATGGTGCACAAGACCTAATAGAATAGCGCATCCCTTGTTCAAATAGTGCATAGGCTAGAATAGCACATAGATAGAACATAGTAATGCATAGAATTGAGAGTAGTGCATTGAACCTCTATTTTAGCGTATCCATGGATTAAAGTGGCGCATTGATGATTTAGCGCATTGATGGACTGTTTTAGCGCATCCACGGGTTTTTGCCGAATTTGATTTTTTGAAGTGAAATTGATACGTGCTTGATGATTGTTGCTAGATTAGCCAACTTATTTTATGCTTTTGAATAACATCAAGGATACATTAGCCTAAGTTGTTAAATTTGTCTTCGTGTTTGAAGATCAAATAGTAATAAGTCTTATAAATTTTCTCTCTTGATTGAAAGACAAATAGTATTGATAGATGTCGAGTCGATTGACTGTTAAATTTGTTTCCATGTGTGAATGAAAAACAAATAGTAGATAATGATAAATTTTCCTTCCTGCTTGAAGAACCAATAGGAAAGATAGATGTGATAATTTTTCTTTCATGATTGAAAGACATATAGTAATGACTAATTTAATATTGATTGGCTTCAATATGATGTAACATGATTTTCTTGATGCTTTCTTGATTCCTTGCTGATTGATTTGATTTTGATTTTATAGGAGGATTTTAATATCCTCCAGATTAGAGAGTGATTTCCCCGGACATGGGACATGATTCCTAGACTATCTCAGTCATAGATAGGGGTTATTGCGAGATGTGGGTTAAGGTCTCTGCTTAGGATCCCACAATATAGGGTCAATAAGGCACTGTTGACCGCATTAGCTGAGAGATGGCATAGTGAGCATAATACCTTTCACATGTCAACTAGAGAGATTATTGTTACACCTGAGGATGTGTAAAGGATTTTAGGCATCCCGGTAGTTGGTGAGCTTGTGATCTATGATCACAAGGAGATTGGGGGGACAGATGCCTTCCAAAGAGTGTTTCAGGATCCTCATGTGGGCGGATATGATATTGCTTGGAGAGATATGGTAGAGAGTTATACCTCACTTCCGTCAATTCTAGCAGGTTTCATCAATGGATTCCTTTGTCTTGATCGCAGGTCAAGGGGACTATCAGTAAGCTAGGGTCAGATTCTAGAGGACATGCTTCTCCATCAGACAAGATATGCTTGGCCATCTATACCACAATCTTCATCAGGTGGTGTACACGGATGGGAAGAGTCTCTCAATAGGAGTTACTCTTTTACAGATTTGGGCATGGGAGTACTTTGCTATTACTCACCCCATTGTTCGGAGAGATCGCCCATTGGGCCACCTTTATGTATATGCTTACATAGGTCCCCTTGTCCAACCAATGTTGGGAAAGATTAGAGTACTGGAGTAGGGTGTTAGATGATATGGATACCATCATCTAGAGACCATATCTTGACTGTGAGGCCTAGGATGAGGATGACATAGAGCTTCCTTATTGTGGGATAGCCAGGTTCATGATTGGCCGAAATCCCTTCATCATTGAGTGTTTTCTTGTTATGCGGGTACAGATGATGCCGCAGGGTGTGGCACACTATGCTAGGTGCTAGGAGGATGTGCCAGAGTGGGGTCCATTTATTAATTTTGAGGTGGCCAAAGATGAGTATTTAGATTTGCAGCTGGAGTTTTGGGCTATTCATCCTGAGGTTACATATGCACATATGATGGATGATTATGCCACCTATTTTTATGCACATCCATTTTTAAGGTTTACCAGTCTAGATGAGCCTGCCCCACTGTTAGGTGGGCCGGTTATATGATGAGCATGATGGAAACCACAGGCACAGGAAAAGGTAGGGCAACCATAGGATCAAGCACATGTAAGACAACCACAAGCTGGGGATATAGGTGGGGTGGCTATAGAGGTAGATGAGGAGGATGATGAGGATGAGGATGATGAGATTGAGGATGAGGAGGAGTTAGATAGCTTAGAGTACAGTGGTGATGATGGGGTTGATGGAGGTGGTGGCAGTGGACAAAGATTATTTTTTGATTTTCCATTCAAGATGAGACCTCGCACAACCAGAGTGGTGGACTAGCTTAGTACTTCGGCCCCATGGATCACTATCAGGACTCCTTCATAGGGATAGATGGATACCTTGCAGGAAGAGGTTCAGAATATTCAGAGTCAGTTAGCATAGGCACAGGTGACTATCAGCCAACTATAGGCATAGGTTGCACAACCAACACCTCTTGACCCACATGTAGCTCAGCTTAAGGCAAAGCGAGATAGCTTCTGAGAGAAATGCATATAGGCAAAGGGAGTAGAAGAGAGACTTCTCAGGTCAGTTGAGAGCACCTCCATTGGAGAGGTTGTGGTAGAGGGACTGGAGATTGCTTGGAAGACAGAGTACTACCGGATGAGATATTTTGAGATAGTGTCACTTGAGCAAAGGATAGCATACACACAGTTAGGCACTCAGTCATGGAACCACTCACGCATTCACACCAGGAGTTCCACCAAGAGTGTGGTACAACCTATTAGATGAGAGATTGGGGCTTCAAGTAACAGAGATCCATAGAGACTGACCACTTTTAGAGGTAGCAACAGTCATGACCCACATCCAGACACCCCTCAGTGATGATTATTGATACCTCTAATCATTGTATTTTATATTTCTTGTTAAAGCATTTGATACCCTTGTACACCTGGACATTTGTTTTGATGAGATTTATGATATACAGTGGTGATTTGATATGCATGTGTCATTGATGATTTATGATGAATGATTATGTATGCATGTTTATTTCTATATGTTATGATGTTTATGATTTTTATGATGATGATGCAATGATGATGGAATGTAAATGATAATTCTTTTATTTTATGTAATGTATGATGATGCAATTATGATATGATGTAATATGTGTTATGATGAAATGATTTCTAACATGATGATTTATGATGCAATCGAAATGATTTTCCTTTATGATGTATGTAATGAATACAAGATGTAAGATGTAATGATGAATTATTTTAATGAGATGATATTTCCTAAAAATGATATGCATATGATATGAAAATGATATGATGTAAAATAAATGAATAATGATCAGTATGAATGAGACCTAATAATGATGAAAATGAAAAGTGATAAATGGATATGAAATGAAATGATAATGATGACCTAAATGAAAAGTTATGATGAAACGAGATGTAATGTGATGAGATGAAAATAAAGCAAAAATGATGTAATATGAGATGAATATTTAATAGAATGTAGTGATGAATGCTACACACATGATATGAAAATGGTATATATATGAACTAAAATGAATAATGATCATGATAAAATGAATAAGACTTGATAATGATGATAATGATAATGATAATGATATGAATTGGTGAATAATGATAAATAAATGATATGATAATAACTAAATGATAATGAATGGTAAATAATGAAAAATAAATGATATGATAATAAGTAAATGATAATGAATGGTAGATAATGAAATGATACATAATGTAACACTACCTAATGATATGATGCAAGTGATGTAAAAAAAATGATAACATAAAAATAATGATATGAAATGTATGCAATATTTCTTTTATGATGTGAAACAAATGCCAATACAAATGTTGTGAAATAATATAATATGAAATGAATGATCAATGAATGATATGTTCTTAATGAATGATTATGCACATGAGATGAAAATGATATGATATTTGAAGATGGATAATGATCATGATGAACTAGATGAGATCGAAATGATAATGATAATGATAATAATGATAATGAAATGAAATGATGTGAAAATGGAAATATGAAAATGCAATGATAACCTAAATGAATAGTCATGGTGAAATGGTATGCAATGAATGATAATGCAATGAGATACAATAAATGTCCAAGTTTACTCAATTGTTGTTTGAAAAGATATATGAGAATTTTTCCAATCTTCAAAAATCTACTTAGACAACCTCCAAAATGCAAATCTAAATGAATCATGCAGTCCTAGAATGTAGTAATGAAACATTTCTCTTGTTTGTCATTCCATGAACCAATGATGTGCTTGTTTTTCATCATTGAGACTTTTGATACATTGAAAGTTAGTGCAAGAATCAAAGGGGATATTAGCACCAATGATGATATCAGTACTTCTTTCATGATGTTTGATATAGAAATTTAATACAAACATCGAGGTATAATTGAACCAAGATGACCTGAGTATTGCTTGCATAAACAAACAAAAGTTAACCATTTTCCTATGCAAATTCAAAATGTCATCAATGATACATTGTAGAGCATGTCCCATGACAAATTTGCATAATACTAATAGTTAGCTTATAGACAACAAGCAAAGAAAAATCATACTCCTTCCTTGTGATTCTAGATCAGTACATCATTAAACCACTCCAAAGATATGATGTCATCAAATGTCAAACAAACAATTCAACTTATGCTTTAAGTTTGTCATTCATTGTATTTAGATTAAGATCATCCAGTTTGTTTCAGTTTTCTATCAAACAGTCATGTAAACTCAATTTAATTTGGACAAGTTTTTTGTTTCTGATATTCCGATGCTTTATACATGTTGTTGTTTGTCTGCCACAAAAATCCAAGAAATGAATTGCCCCCTAATGACCCTACACTCTGACTTCTGCTAAACACAATTGCTACTAAGGATAACCTTAATCATCAAGCCATGATGAGATCCTTGTCATTTCAAGGAAATTTTAGGACACATGATGTGGATGTGATGACTAGGCATGTATGTGATGCCGATGAAAGATGGATATGCAGAAAGTATCCCAATAGATGAGAGAGCCAAACAAAATCACAAACAATGCCAGTTTGCCAGGTTTTCACCATTTGTTTTTATTACACTTTTTCTCGAGATTATGATTTTTTGTTGTTGTTACCAAGATGCCTATTTGCCAGGTTTTCATCAAGGCAACAATTTTTTCTCTTTTTGATTTTTTTTGTATTTTTGTTGTTTTTGACATTTTTTTGTATTTTTTCAGGACTTTTTTCAATGTTTTCGATATTTTTAGGCATAAAAATTCTTTAGATGAATGTTGTTGGTCGGATCTTCAAACAGGTCCCCTTTTGATGTTGATAACTGATATCCCCCCGATCCATATGCTGCAATGATAACAAATGGGCCCAACCAATTAGGTTTGAACTTGCCTTTCTTTTCTCGATCCTGTTGATTACGAGGGTTTTCTTTGAGAACCAAGTCACCCACTTGAAAATCTCATGGTTTAACTCTATGATTGTAGCTGCGGGACATAATTTATTGATATCCCTTTAAATGATTAACTGTAGTTTGACATCATTCATCAAGCAGTTCCAACTCTTGCAATCTTGATACTATGTATTCTTCATCATTGATTAACCCCTTTAGTGATACCCAAAGTGAGGGAATCTCAACTTCCAGTGGTAGAATAGCTTCTGCTCCATAGACCAGAGCATAGGGAGTAGCACCTGTTGATGTGCAAATACTTGTTCTGTATCCCCATAATGTTGGATTTAATTGAACATGCCAATCATGACCTGCCTCATTCACTCTTTTCTTCAAAATATTCAAAATAGTTTTGTTAGAAGCTTCAACTTGACCATTCCCTTGTGGATAATAAGGTGTAGAGAACTTGTGTTGGATGCGAAATCTTTCACAAAGTTCGTCAACATCCTGATTTTTGAAGGGTCTTCCGTTTTCTGTGATAATGGAGTTGGGAATACCATATCGACAGATGATATAGTTCAAAATGAATGAAGAGATTTGTTTACCAGTAACAGTTGTTAGAGGAACAACTTCAATCCACTTAGTAAAATACTTCGTGGTTGTGATAATAAATTTGTGTCCATTCGAAGATAATGGGTGTATCTTGCAAACCAGATCCAATCCCCACTGAGCGAAAGGCCATGTTGTGGTGAAGGGTTGTAATTCCTGAGCAGGAGCATGAATGAGATTCCCATGAATTTGAAATTTTGCACATTTCTTAACAAAGATGAATGATTATTTCTCCATGGTCAGCCAGTAGTAACCCAATCTAACAAGTTTCTTTGCTAAGGTTAGTCCACTTGAGTGTGTCCCACAAATGCCACCATGTACCTCTTGTAAGGCCTTTTTCGATTCATCGCATTTGAGACATCTAAGGAGGGTACCATCTAGACCACGCTGGTATAAGATTTCAGCAATTAAGGTGTAACAAGAGGATTGACGAATGAAATTCCTTTTCTAATTTCTAGACAAGTCAAAAGGTAAAATAGTATCCTTTAGGTAAGTGTAAATTTGGCCATACAAGGGAGAATCAGAACTGGTTAAGTGGCAAATGATTTGAGTTTATGGATTGTCATAGGTGGGAGAAAACAATTTTTCCACCAAAAAATCATACCATGCTTGATTCTCTAACAACTGGAGTAGAGATGTGATTGTGGCCATGGAATCCACAACTTTATTATCAATACGTGGAATTTGTATGAACTTGATATCAACAAAGTATTTCTTGAAATCGTCCACCATCCTTTTGTAATGAATTAACTTGTCATCCTTAGTTTGATATTTTTCATTGATTTGATTTATGACAAGTTGTGAATCACCAAAAACTTGAAGTGCTATGATTTTCCAATCTACTCCAATTCTCATGCCAATTAACAGTGCCTCATATTCAGCTATGTTGTTTGTGCAAGGGAACATTAGCCGATAAGATTTTGGAATTGTATGTCCTTGAGGTGTAATAAAAAGAATCCCTTCCCTTGAACCATGTTGAGTGTAGGAACCATCAAAATAGAGTGCCCATGACTGCTTAATAACTGATGTGAATACATTTGCATCAGGAAAATCAATGTGTATTGGATGTTCTGCTGGAAGTGGTGCTTTTTCTAACTTATATGCAATTACATGTCCCTTTATAGCTTTCTAATCCACATAATGAATGTCAGAATCACTCAGGATCATGACCCATTTAGCCAACCTGCCAGTTAAGGTTGCCTTACTTAGAAGATATTTGAGTGAATCAATCTTAGCAACAAGCTTTATTGTATGAGTTAGCATATAGTGTCATAACTTTTGAGAAGTGAACACTACTACTAAGCAAGCTTTTTCAATGAAGGTATAATTCAGCTCATGACTTGTCAAAGTTTGACTGATGTAACAGATTGCTTGCTCCTTTCCTGAGTTGTCTTCCTGTGCCAATAATGCTCCTAGGGACACTTTTGTGGTAAAAATATACAATATGAGTGGTGCACCTTGCACTGGAGGAATGAACATTGGTGGATTCATTAGATACTGCTTTATCTGATCAAACGCTGCTTCACATTTGTCTTCCCATTTAAATGGAATATTCTTGTCTAAGAGATGAATAAATGGTAGAAATTTATCTGCCAGTTGCGAAATGAATCTTGTAAAGGATTGTAAACATCCTTGCAAAGAGCGTAGTTGACTAATATTTCTTAGTGGTGGAATATCAAGGATTGCTTGTACCTTAGCTAGATCCACCTCAATTCCCTTTTCTGACACAATATATCCCAACAGCTTTCCAGTTTTCACTCCAAAGACACATTTCTTTGGATTAAGTCTCACTTTTAATTGCTCCATTCATTTAATTTTTTTAGATAAGATAGCTATGTGTCCTTCCCTTGTGTTAGATTTAGCCAGGAGATCATCTACATAATCCTCCATGAATGTATGCATCATATCATGAAAAATCGGTGCCCATTGGTATGTAGCTCCTGCATTCTTCAACCCAAATGGCATTATGTTCCACCAATAAGTACCCCAAGGACATGTGAACGTTGTTTTATCTCGATCTTCAGGTGCAATATTTATTTGGTTGTATCTAGAAAATCCATCCATTAATGAATACATCGCATTTTCAATAGTCAAATCAACAATCATATCTATGTTTGGCAGAGGAAAATCGTCCTTAAGACATGCCTTGTTCAAATCACTGAAATCTGTAAAAATTTCGATTCTCCCATCTGGCTTTGAAACATGTAAAATATTGGAGATCCATTTTGCATAGTCGATAGACCGAATGAATCCGACATCTAAAAGCTTCTTTAACTCCTCTTTAACCAATAATGCAACATGTGGATGCATTTTTCTGATTTTCTGCTTCACAGGTTTTGCTCCCTGTTTGACAGATAGATAATGCATGATGAGAGCTAGATCTAATCTAGGCATATCCGTGTAGGACCATGCAAAACTAACTTGATTATTCATGAGAAATTCAATGAATCCTGGTATTTCCTCTTTTGTTAGAGATGCGGCCAATTGTAATATTTTGGGTTGTTTCGTAGTACCTATATTGAGTGCCTATGTTGGTTCTATTAGAATAGAAGACCTTTCATAATAGTGCTCGGGAAGAGTGTCAAGTTTCTCATCCTCTAGTGCCTTTGAAATTTTTTCACTATTGGATACGCTTTTTATTTTTATCTTTTCTTGATCTAATACTGCCTTTGTTAGGTTCTAACCATTATATCTTTCTTTTATGTTATTTATTTCATAGCTGAGAAACTTGGCACTTTCCTATCGAAAAATTTGATCTTGTGATTCCCTGGTGGAACTTGTTTCCGGTTGGGATGAACAAAGGAAGTTTATGATGGTTTCATCATTTGGAAAAGTTGGGATATCAATTCGTGTAATTTGTTCCCAATCAATGAGTTCAGGATGGACCAAAGTAAATGGATCATTAGGATGAGTAAGGTCACTAGCCGTTAGTGTCATGATGTTATCATTAATGTCACTATGGGAAAGATCAAGGATGGTATCCTCCTGTGGATGATCTATCTCACTTTGAATCGAATCATTCTCACTTGAGTCATGATTGCTTTGTAGAATGTAATCAAGTGGTGGCCTTGAGATTTCCCCTTATAGGAATGTGGGTGTGAATTTGTGGATGAGATCCACCTTTTTATCCTTCCATAATTTATCATCAAAGATGGTGTCCCATTCATATTCATTGGAGTCAGTGTCAGAATTGTTTCGGCTAACTCTTCATTGGACATTCTTTGTACTACTTCTTCCCTTGTATTTTCACCATATCCTAACTCGGTTTTATCCTTTGGGTGCATTGTTTTCTATTGGATAGGTTCAACAATACCCTCCTTTCTCTTTCTGATAGGTCCATTTCCTTCATAACCCATTTGCTGCATTATTACATAACCTTTTCCATATTGCTCTGTGGGTAACTTGACATGTTGTACTAATTCTTCTTCATCTTTATAGAGCCAATCAATGATAGCTCTATCTTCCATTTCATTTTCTTTGATAACTACTCCATTAAAATTGGTGATGTGAACTGAAGCTGAGGCTAAAGCTATCGTAGCCTATTGTATGGATGTTGATGGTTGACCATGGGATCTTTGAGATATGGGTAGATTAGAGAGACATAAGGAATATTCTCCCACCCCATTATCTTTCAATTTTAGCTTGGTGCCAAAATTACTTATAATTTCTCGTGCTTTCTCATTGTATTTGGAGGTAGAAATGGCCAAAGCCTCTTTATTATGTGGGACAAATATGTCCCGAATTGCTCTTAGGTTACAGAAAGTTTGACTGCTAATGTGATCAGCTAGTATTGTTACTTCTTGTCCATCATATGGAAAATTCAAGCATTAATGATAAGTAGATGGAACATTTTGCATGTCATGGATCCATGGATGACCCAAGAGTATGTTATAGGATAGATCTCGATCTAGAACCTGACAAAAGGTATTATTCACAATAGGTCCCACTTTGATTGGTAGCATGATGAGGCCTTTGGAAGCTCTTTCCTCATCATCGTATGTCTTGATTGTAATCTTCCTTTGTGGATCTATAGATTCTTCTGAATATCCCAAAGCAAGGACCAATTTCAAAGTACAAATGTTTAATCTGAGTCCCCCATCTATTAGGACACATCTAATGTGGGCTTTGTGAACCATAACCTCTAGGTAGAGTGATGAATTATGTGGATGGGTCATGGATGAGTCATCCTTCTCAATAAAGGATAAACATGTGGATGAGGACAAGTGTCCCACCATGGCTTGAAATTTATTGATATCCAAATCAGGACACATAGCTGTGTCAACAGGTGATTTTTCTAGAATGTCCTTATGTGTAGGTGATAATTTTAATAGCTCCAAGATAGAAATTTGGGCCGATGTTTTTCGTAGTTGACCGACCAAATTGTATTGAATTGGAGGGGGAATTTTTTCCTTATATGAGCTTCACTTTACAATGATTTTGACTTGTCCCCTTGTCGTAGCGTTGACCTCTCGATATTCTTGCTTACCCTTGATTTTGATAGCATTGATTTGCTGATCGTCAGTATAAATATGATTGATAGTGGTGTTGTAGACATGATTAACATTCTTTCCTTTGTCACCTGAGGATTCCCCTTTTTGATAATTGGGGAGAAGATCCTTGAATGCATGATGGTTATCATTGGAATTATGTCCCTCAATCATGATGGTACGATTATTAATCAAATCTTGAACAATATTCTTTAACCCTTGGCAATTATTTGTCTTATGACCTTTACACCGATGATATTCGCAAAAGTGTGAGTCATTCCATGATGGTGGTTTAACTCGAGGCTCATAATCTCTTTGTGATGGAAATGTAATAGCATTTTGATTCAATAGTTATTTGAGAATGGAATCCAAAGATTGGCCCAAGGGAGTAAAACTCCGTCAATTTCAAAAATACGAAGATCTAGGCACATTTGAATTTTGATTATTGCCAAAATTATTTCCACGATTATTGGTCACATTTCCTTGATTGGAAATATTGCCTTGGGTACTAGAATTTCCAGCATTATTGCTACATTGGACACCTGATACATTAAGAACGTTAGGCTTCACATTCATGATGTTAGCATCGACTACCCCGTCATTCACATCATTTTTATTTCGATTCCAAAATCGTGACTTGTCATTGTTGTTACTATTGTTGTTGTATGAATTTGGACTTTCTTTATCGAGTTTCAGAACTCCACACTTGACCAAGGAACCTTCAATAGTAATCATGTTTTCAATTAATTTTTCAAATGATTGAGGACCGTGAATTTTTAGCCTGTAACTCATCTCTTGATTCAGACTATTGATAAATATCTCCATCTTCTCTGTTTTAGGAACAGGATGGGAGTATCTAGCAAACACCCTTCTCCATCTTTGTAAAAATGTGGTGAAGGATTCCCTTACCTTTTTTTTCACTTTACACAGATCAAGCATGGTTATCTGGTGTTGGATGTTGTAGGAGTATTGTGATATAAATTTATTTATTAACTCCTCAAATGTTCTGATGGGGGGAGTGATCTTTGAAAGCCACTCCATGGATTATCCACTCAAACTTCATGGAAAAATTGCATTAAGTAGGTATCTTCATGAGCAAAGTCTATGCTCATATTTTAAAAATCCCTTACATGTTCAATGGGGTCTGTTTTCCCATTATACCTATAAAATTTAGGGAATTCACAATGTTTTGGAAAAGAAATAATTTGAAGACTCCTATTAAATGGATATGGACATATATCATCCAAAACATACTTCTTTGTTGTACCCCCTTGGATTTCCTTTATTTTCCCTTGTAATGCTTTTATCTATTGAGTAAGAGCATTCAAATCATTAAAAGGGGTTTCAGGATTCTCTTTAATCCCTTCTGTGTCAAAATCGGCATGTAACTTAGCTCCTCGATTAGCTAATGAAAGGAATTATCTTTCCTTGTTTCTTTCCAAAATCCTTTCCATAAGAGTATGGAATTGGGGATCCTGTTCTGCTTCTTGGAGCTTTTCTTCCATTATCTCTTCAATATTTAAATTATGAAAGGGGTTTTCTTCCCTATCACTATTATGACCCATTTTTCTTAATGTACTTTCCATTTCATCTTTTTCTATGTACTTTCGAGATCTTGTGACAACAGGCATAAGCTTTTGCCAAATTTCTACTAACTTTGATCAAAAGAATGAAATAGTGCAATTTTGATGGATATGAAAGTCAGGATAGAATGAAGATTCTATGACCTATGAGATTTCTAATCTTTAGCTCGTGATTCCCTGATTGAAAGGATGATAATCCTGTTTACAGGAATTAAACCAAAGATCAAAAATAAAGATGATTTTGCACTTTTTGAGGTTTGATCATAGCTTTGTAAATATAAGGATTTGTGATAAATGCCTAATGTTCTTGAGTTCTCTATTGCAGAAATTCATTAGGATGAGTAGAGTATACAATTGCAGGTTGGGGAATGTAAGAGGAATGAATATGTTGACTGTGATTATTCCTTTGAGAAAGGACTCTTCTTTGAAATAAAGCTTGTGAGTATAATGGTTCTACCGCATAATCGTCAGTGAAACCTCTAACAAAGACGTGACATCAATGAATAAAGGTTCTGTGTTCAAGCAAGACCTTTCGAATTTGGTATAAAAATTTCCTCTTTTTCAATAACTTCTTATAACTGAGAGATTTCTTTGGCTTCTTAATCTTCCTCTCTAGGGACTTCTTGGAAAAAGTTGTATACTTCCAAACCCTCAGCATAGAAAAAGACTAGACTGAGATGACTGATTTCTGAGTGTCAGAAAATTAATCAAGCTCGAAACATAGATGCGCTAAAGTTTTTAGCAGATGCGTTAAAAGATCCAACCTATGCGCTAGACTATTGCAGGTATGCACTAAAACATAGCACAAATGCGCTAAAACAAAGCATGAATGTGCTAAAACAGATTACATATGCTCTAAAACAAAGCATGAATGCGCCGAAACATAGCACAGATGCGCTAAAACAGAGCATAGATGCACCAAAACAGACCAAGGATGCACTAAACTATCCAATTATTTTTCTGAGACAAACATGTTTTGAGAGTTTGATGTTTTTGAATGATCTTAATCTGATTTAAATGTGAAAAAAATGGCATACAGTAGCAAATAGTTGTTTTGTAAATCATAAAATCTAAATAAAGAGTGTATGTTCTTGAGATTTTCACGGGTATTGAACAAGATAAGAACTTCAAACAGAATCACTCTTAGTTGTCAAATAGGTTATCATAAGAATCACAGCTCACAGCTTAAAATCGCGTTGACTCACACAGCCGTGTCACCCCCTAGAGGGTGCCCGTGTTTCTGTCTTTTCCAAGTGCGTACTCAAGGTTAGATTTCTCGATCCCTTGAGCAAACAATTTGTGGCAATTATATGGTGAGTATCTTGGGGGTAGATTCTTCCCTCCCCTTGCATTGTGATTGAAATGATGTTTGGATACTGACACGGTTGGCTTTCTACACTATGGTTTGTAGTAAAGGTTTACGTTTGGCATGGAAATAGATAAACTCCCTCAGGAGACCTCCCAATATTTAGAACAAAGATTTTTGGGATGGTTATTTTGCTCTCTTTCGTTGAATATGGGTTTCCCCAAAATTCACTTTGGATTATAGTGGGTTGAAAAACTTGGCTTTGGTTGTTCCCATTGAGGTCATTCTCGTAGGGTGAGTACTTTTCCCACTATGGCAGGCCTTCTAAAGGATGTAATATAACATGAATTGCATAAAATTAAAAAGGTAAGTCTGGTGTTCTGATCACCTAGTAAAGGAGAGAGCATATACCTATTACCCAACAATCACAACAAATAAATGGTCCAATTTTAAATCCAAATGACATTTTTCTATGCTAAGTGAATATTTTTCTTCACAACAAACATTGTATTCATTTTAACCAACATAAAATAAAGTTTGGTGACTATCCTAGGATTGCTTCATTTTACTTGAAAACCAAATTGAAAAATCTTGTCCGCGGATGGTGTCAGAATCGAAATTTAATTTTTACAACCTATGTATGCACTAAAACATGCCACCAATGCACTAAATGAACAAACAACAGTGCGCTAAAACAGGCCACCACGAATGCGCTAAAATAGACCGCAAATGCGCTAAAACAAACTGTAGATGCGCTAAAACATACTACAAATGTGCTAAAACATACTGCAAATGCACTAATCCATGACTCGTATGTGCTAAACCGAAGCTCCAGTTTGTCACCTATCAGAAAAACTTATGATAAAATGATTAAAAACGAGGCAAGGCCCCACAGTGGGTGACAAAAATGTGTTCTTAGAATATGTGGTCTAATTAGAAAGTAAACTAACACACCAATGAAACATTAGATTGAAAGAAACTAATTTAGAAAATACAAATATAAACTCTAAATAACAATAGCTTCTTCAAATTTGTCCCATTGTTCTTTATCTCCAAGGATTCTATTCAAGATACTAGCTCTTAGTTGGTTTAAGCAACAACTTGTAGAATGACAACTTAGGAGAACAAGATTGATGTAAAATGCATGTCCATTGCTAATGATTTAAGCTATGAAATTGTAGAACGAAAATGCTATGATATTGTTAAAATGATGATATGCTAATTCGAATGCAACTATAGTAATTATGCATAAAATCTAGGATGAAATCTACTCTCCAAATGGTTGTATTTATAGATTTTCGAAAGGCAAGAATCTAGTTGGCGAAGATCAACGATTGAGTTTCAAACTTGTCAAGATGAACAGTGTGAGATTTTGGAAGTTGAGAGAAAGATGGAGAATGTTTTCAACCCACAAAACTATCTTCATTCAAAAATGGAGACAAACATGCTCTTTGTCTTTTCATTAATTGAAAAAGTTAGTTGAAAGTTGAGGATAAATCCTAATTAAATAAATGAATTTATTTAATTATACATGTGACATGTATTTTGGAGACTTCCATAATTAAATAATTATGTAAGGTGAAAAAGGTATGTAATTAAATATTTACAATATTTAATTATGTGAGGTGTTGGATGAATTAGAAGAATATTCCATAATTTGAATTTAAACATTCAAACTTTTAGAAATAAAAATGATAATTAAATAAATAAATTATGAAATTTATTTAATTTAATTAAGAGGAATAAATAGCAATAATTAAATAGACTTATTTATTTAATTAAATTAGAAGAATTAGAAAAATAAATGATATAAATAAATTATTTGTTTATTTACATGAAGATGACTTTAGAATATTAATTAAATAATTTATATTTAATTAATTAACAGGTTTGATTGACTGTGACCATTTTTAGATGTATACAACACCAGAACTGAATGTTGCAGTAATGATATAAGGGCCAAGCCAATTAGGCTCAAAATTTCCAATCTTCTCATGGTCAGCTTGGTTTCTTGGATTCTACATGAAGACCAAGTCACCAATTTCAATTTTTTTGTCCATCACTCTTTTGTTATAGCTCTTGTAGAGACGAGTTTGATATGCTTGTAAGTGATTCAAGAAATTTTGTCTTCTCTCTTGTAGCATTTCTAGTTCATGCAGGTGAGACTATATGTATTCTTCGTCATCGATCATTCCCTTCAAGGAGACTTAGAGAGAAGGAATTTCAACCTCGATGGGCAATATAGCTTCAGATCTGTAGACCAAGGAAAATGGAGTGGCTCCAGTGGGTGTGTGGATGCTGGTATGATAGGCCCACAAGGAAAAATTGAGTTGTAGATGCCAAGCTCGACCAAAGTCGTTGACGATCTTCTTAAGAATGCAAAGAATTGTTTTATTTGATTTCTTAGCTTGACCGTTGCCTTGCGAATAATATGGTGTGGAGAAATGGTGTTGGATGTGGAATCACTCATAGAGTTCATGAATGTCTTGATTTTTGAATGGATGACCATTTTATGTGATGATGGATTGTTGAACACCATATCGGTAGATGATGTAATTAAGGATAAACTTTGAAATCTGCTTATCAGTGATATAAGTTAGGGGAACAACTTCAATCCACTTAATGAAGTACTAAGTGGCGGTAATGATGAACTTATGGCCATTGGAGGAGGATGGATGGATTTTTCCCACGAGGTTGAGTCCCCATTGTGCAAAGGGCCACAAAGAAGTGATTGGTCTTAGCTCTTGTGCAGGTTTGTGGATTAGATTGTTGTGCACCTAGCATTTCTGACATGTTCTAACAAAATGAAGAGCATCTTTTTCTAGTGTCAGCTAGTAATACCCTAGTCTGGTGACTTTCTGAGCTAAAGTTGGGCACTCAAATGAGATCCACATATACCCTCATGTACCTCATGTAAATTTGTGCGAGATTCATCAGTGTTGAGACAACAAAGAAGGGTGTTGTCAAAGCTACAACAGTAAAGGGTGTCACTAACGATGGTGTATCAGGTGGATTTTTGGATGAAGGATTTGTGCTAATTATTGGATAAGTTGGGTGGAAGGGTCTGAGACTTAAGATAATCATAGATGTCCTGATACCAAGGTGGGATAGGACCAACAAGTTCACAAACCATCTTTGAATCTAGAACATCGTATGCGAGAACTAGCAGTTGTTCCACTAAGAAGTCAAATTGTGACACATTTTTGGGGATGTCCAAGAGAGATCCAATAGTTGCCATGACATCGGCGACCTTGTTTTGTGCCCTAGGGATTTGTTCAAAGGAAATAAATTTAAAATAGGTGAGAAATCTATCCACCATTCACTTGTAGGGTAGAAAATTTTCATCCTTTCTTTCATAATCATCATTCACTTGGTTGATAGCTAACTAAGAATCCCCAAATATTGACAACATCTGAATTTTCCATTTTATTGCCATTTTGAGCCCTGTAACCAGTGCCTCATATTATGCAATATTATTAGTACAAGAGAAGGCGATCTAGAATGCCTTAGGAATGGAATCCCCTTGCGGTGTGATGAACAAGATATCAGCTCCTGAGCCGTGACCAGTATGAGACCCGTCAAAATAAAGTTTCCAAGGTGATGTAGGTTTTGCATGAAAGATAGACTCATCAGGAAAATTAGTTATCAATGGATGAGTACCTTGGATAGGTGCATCTCTAATTTGACCGACTATTACCTGTCCTTTTATTTCCTTGCACTCAACATATTATACGTTGTATTCACTCAAAATCATGACCCATTTCTCCAACTGACCTATTAATGTTGCCCGACTTAGAAGATACTTTAGTGGATAAATCTTTGCTACCAATTTTTTTTGGTGATTCAACATGTAATGTCTTAATTTTTGGGCTGTAAAGACAACTGCAAGATAGGCACGTTCTAGAGATGTGTAATTGAGTTCATATCTAATCAGTTTGTGACTGATATAGTATATGGCTCTTTCTTTTTCTTCATAGTCATTTTGTGCCAATAATGCCCCCAATGCATTGGTGGTTGCAAAGACATATAGGATCAATGGTTTGCCTTCAATGGGAGGCATTAGGATAGGTGGTATCAATAGATATTCATTGATTTGTTGGAAGGTTGTTTGGAATTTATATGTCCACACAAAGGGGATACTTTTGCATAATAGGTACTAAAATGGCTAACATTTGTCTGCTAGTTGAGCAATGAAGCATTTGATGGATTGTAATATGCCCTGTACTGTCCTTAGCTCACTGATTCCTTTTGGTGGAGGCATGTTCAAGATTGATTTTAATTTTGTAGGATCAAATTCTATGCCTCTTTGTGAAACTATGTAGCCCAATAGTTTGCCTAAAGTAACCCCAAAAACATATTTCTTTGGGTTTAGACAAACCTTGTATTCTTCTAGCCACCTAAATTTTTTTTCCAAGACTTTGAGATGATATTTTTGTGTCAAATATTTGGCCAAGATTTCATCCACATTTAATCTTCCATTAAAGTATGCATGAGATCATGGAATACTATTGTCATGGCTCTCTAGTATGTGGCACTTGCATTCTTGAGCCCAAAAGGCATGATGCTCCAATAGTATGTTCCCCATGGATATGTGAATGTAGTTTTGTGTTGATCCTCTAGGGGTGAAGCATATTTGATTATAGCCCAAGAAACCATCCATGAGGGACAACATCTCGTATCTCACAGTAAGATCAACAATAATATCTATGTTCAATAGTGGGAAATCACATTTTGGACAAGCCTTATTTAAATAAATGAAGTCTGTACAAATGCGGAATTGTCCATTTGGCTTGGTGACAGGGACAAGGTTGGAAATCCAATTGGCATAATCTATTGATCTTATGAATCCAACATCCAGTAACTTCTTCAATTCAACCTTCACAAGTAGCGCAATATACATATGCATTTTCCGTAATTTCTGCTTGATTGGTTTAACACCTAGAATCAAAGGAAGATGGTGCAATACTAACTCGGGGTCCAACCCTGGCATGTTAGCATATGACCATGCAAAATTAACTGTTCTTTCTGAGAAGAATTGTTTGAATTCAGGTTTTTCTTCTTCTGTCAATGATGCAGCAAAGAGAACCATTTTGGGATTCTCTGGTGTAGCTATGTTAACTTCTATGGTGTCTTCAATAAGCATTTCTATTTTTTCCTATGTTACAGGAAGAAATTCCAATCCTCCATCCTTAGGTGCCTCAGAGAGTTTTTCACCTTTGGATACGTCCTTTATTTTTACTATTCTCACCTAAAGACATGTCTTTTTTTGTTTTATTTTTTATATTTTTGTGATTGGAGGATTGCATGGTCTCCCCGAAGTATGTTGCACAATGTAGATCAATAGAGAATCCTGCCTTGTGATCACCACCTGGTATGCCCTCACGGAGTCCCATGAATTCTGCAATGGCCTCATCATTCTGAAAAATATTCATGGCGAGCGGGTCTTGTTGGTCCCAGTCAATGAGTTGTGGTTATGCAAGGTAAATCCCATCATCAATGTTGGTGATGGAGGGGGAGGAGCCATAACACATAAAAATGGAAGCCTCAAGTGTGAAGGAAAAATTTACATCTTCACTTTCCCAGTTAGATTCGATCCAAGGACCACCTTTGAGGTCAGGTGAGTTATTCTCTTGGTCATAATATGGGACAAACAAATCAACATCACAATCAATGGATGGTAATTCAGAGTCATGTACAATATTTTCAGTTATGTTAGGTTTTTGGGTGGGCTCTAAATGGGGTGGGATGATGTAGATGTTACCAGTGACAGTTTATGCTGACTTGGGTCCCAAGGGATTCTTACCCATTCTTTATGTTTAGAATGGTGATCTATAGGGTCAATGTTGTACATTTGGTTGAATCTTTCCTCAAAAGAGAGTTGGTCGGGTTCCAAGAATATGTCATCAATATCATAGTCACTCAGTGTTGTAGTAGATCCCCATTTCCATTCATGAGAGTCAATTTTGGTAGGGGAGTCTTCACATGTTTCGACACTTTCAGGAGCCATTAGGTCCTTACCTAAAAGTACATAGGTATGTCAATTGTCGGTTTTAAGTTGCTCAAACCCTAACCCTATATACTTTGGTCTCTTAGAAATGATGACAGGCTCTCTCCTTCCATTGGTTTTTGATCCAAGCCCACTAGTTCCATAAAAACCATGTGCTTTACATATGTCGAGCCTAAGTCATAGATATATACTTGTAGTGGGGGTAATTCTTTTGGTCCCTTGTATATCCAATCAACTATGTCGATAATGGATTTATCACTCATGTATCCCCATGGTGTGAAGACCCTTTTTGAAGGAACCTTGAAGTTGTCTTAGGTTCCACTATGAAACAAGGTCGACCATAGACTTTAGGTGGCTTAGGTATTGTGGTGATATAGTAAGTCGTATTCAATTTGAATTCTCCACAGCCAATGTACTAGATCTGAAGGTCAGTACTTGGTATGGAGGTTGAGGAGGATGGTGTGGTGGAAGGTGATGAAATGGATATGGATGACCTAGTGAGTGTGGATGGGTCAATACATTTAGAAGAATTGGATGTTGAACCCTCTCAATTGATAGGAACTTGATGCTCAGTAGTAGCTCTCAAGTTGGTGCAATATTGAAATGGATCAGGATCTCCCAGGATGGCAATTTTAGTACCATCAAAAGGGAACTTCAGGCATTGGTGGTATGTGGAAGGAATGAACTTTAGAGCATGAATCCATGGGCAACCAAGTAAGATATTATAATTTATATCACGATCCAGGACTTGGCATGTTGTCTCTATGATAACAGGTCCCACATAAATTGGGAGTGTGATGCTGCCAATAGAAGAACGCTCCTCATCGTCATATGCTTTTATCACAATACTCTTGGTAGCATCTACACATGCATCAGAGAAGCCAAGAGCCTTAAACCAATTTTAAAGAGTAGATGTTCAATCTTGCTCCACCATCTACTAGGAATTGTCTAACCTTATGCTTATGGACAAAAAACTCAATATGCAAGGCATCGTTATGAGATGGCTTGGGTGAGGAGTAGTCAAGATCTGAAAAGGTAATGTGGTGAGGCGAAGTCAAATATTCGACCATAGTTTCAAAATGGTTGACATCAATATTGTTGGGGATGAAGGAATCCTGCAAGAATTTATCTAATTTGGACTTATGTGCTGGCGAAATGTGGAGTAATTCCAGGATGGAAATTTGGGTAACGGTCTTATTTAACTGCTCGATAAGGTTGAACTATAGATTGGGTATTAACTTCTTGATAGACAAGCTTGGTATGGTAATTTTGGGTTGACGAGCAGAAGAGCCTGGGATGGTGACCTTTCCTTTGTGTGTGGTGACATTACATTATGGGGTATTTTTGATAGTAATGGTATTGACACATTTATCTTCATAAATAACGCAAAGATTATTAATGATAATACCACTAGAATAGTTGTAGGTGGCACATGCGTAATTGGCTTGATTGTTATTATTCTTTGTGCTAGAGGAGGAGGGGTTTCCTGAGCCATGGTCTCTTATTGGGTTCTTATGGATTGTATGATCCGCATTAGATGCAAATAGTTGACCTCCTAACTCAATGGTGTGGTTTTCAATAAGATCTTGGAGAAGATTTATGAGTTGGTGACAAGAGGAATTTTTATGCCTTTTAACATGATGGTAGTCACATAATGCATAATCATCCCACCATGATGGCTTAAAATAACCAAGATCATATGGTTTAGGTTCTTTCAAAGTTACGACACCATTTTGGATGAGTTTCTTTAGGACAACTTTGATGGGTTCACCTAAGGGTGTGTATGTGCATTTCAAAAATTTCTTTGTCTGATGAGGTCGCCTTTGGTTTGATTAAGCAAGAATATTTTGAATGGAATTAGTAGTTAGTGTTGGTGTAGTCACAGGTGCATTTTGAGTTTGAACTCCTTTGATTGTGAGTACATGACCTGTTGTGTTGACTATTTTCACATCAACCATGCCATTATTGGTGATGTGTTTATTTTTAACCCAATATTTATTTTTGTCATTGGAAGCACTTGGGTTGGTGTTTGTGGTAGTGTTGATTGTTTTTCCACTATACTTAATTTTTCCTTTGGAAAGTAAGGATTTTTCAAGTTGGACACCTTTTTCAACAAGATCAATAAAGGTGGTGTAGCAATGAACTTGTAAGCCATATCTTAGCGGGCCGAGGAGATTCTATACAAACATTATGACTTTTTCCTTTTTAGGTATGTCCACAGGACATCGACTTGATAGAGTTCTCCATCTTTGGAAGAATGGGATAAAGGCATCCATTGCATCCTCTTGGGTGATTCTACATAAGGAGGCAATTTCAATGTCCGTATCAATGTTATAGGCATAGTTTTCAACAAACTTGTTTTCCAATTCATCCCATGATTTGATCCCTTTAGGCAATTGTGCAAACCACTCCAGTGCATGCCCTACAAGACTCCTAGAGAAGAGTCTCATTAAGTAAGTGTGTTCATAGACAATGTCCATGCAATTGGTAGTGAATTCTCAGATATGTTCAATGGGGTTTGTCTTGCCTTTGTATTTAGGGAAATGTGGCACCACATATCCTGGAGGGAATGGTGGCATATACAAGGTTGTGTCAAACAGATATGGAAATAGGTCATATGACATGTAGGACTTTTTGTTTGACTAGTATAAGGTTTCCACTTGTGTTTGAAGAGCAAAAAGTTGGAGTGTGAGTTCTTCCACAATTGGGTTGTTGGTAGCATCACACATGTTGGTGATAGGTATGGATTGAGTGCCCACCTATTGTGACGAGATGTGTTGATTGGGAATTTTTTATTGGTTAGAAAATTGGGTGTTCTGATTTGGTGGTTGTTGGAAATGAATGTTTTGATTAGGGATGTGTTGCTGTGTATGGACTTGAGAAGCATAATTTGGGATGTGGGTTCTAGCCATGTTGGATTGAATTTGGGGGCCCTATTGGCCTTGAGCATGTTGATGCCCAAATGGAGTTGTATATTGGGTGCCTTAATTGCCTTGCCCAAATAGATAAGTGTGGCCTTGAGGAATGTTGGTATTTTTCCTCAAGGGAATGTTGGTGTTGACCTAAGATGAATTTGGGACATTCGATTGAGTTCCTTGGATGAAAACTCTTTGTTTATTCTTCCCAAAGGGATTTGATGAGTTTGTTGCCACTGTATTAGAGGAACTGAGTAAGAGGTTTTTTGATGTCCCCATGGAGCTAGATGAAGCTCCAAAGAGGTTTGGTGTGTTGGTGCCTATTGTGCTAGATGAAATCCCCAAGGTTGATCCAATAGTTTGTGAGGAAACTATGGATGTTTGTTCAGGGATGGAATGTGATGTGGTGTTTATTTGGGTCGATGATCCCCCAATAGACATTGTGTTTACCAATTTTTATGTATTGGTTGTGGTATGGGTGGTAATCACACCAAGGAAGGTAGCATTAATCGTGTTGATGACATTTTATGTTGTGGCTCCCATAGAGGCATTATTTGTATCATGTGATTAGCTTGTTTGATTTGTAGGATCAAGAGATTTTTCTTTTATAGTGTTGAGGTCAAATCCTTTTGGAAATCTAGCCCCTTGGTCAAGGAGCATAGCTAGATATCTGGTTGAGTCATTTAAAATGAAATATTCCACAAAGTAGGCCACTTCTAGGTTTTGGGTTGTAGCTTGTATGTCTTCACCAAAGACTTGCCCATTGGTATATTTGTAGATGAATTGTTCAAAAATATTGCATGAAGAGGATGGAATGGACATCTCATTGAACAGATTATTAAATAATTCCTTATGTTGGTATTTCCATTCATGTCACTAGGGAAATTATTTGTATTCATGTCATTGGAGAATTTGTAAAGGTTGGTTTCTTGATCAAAATAATCCATGAGTCTTCTTTTCCTCTGTAGTCTAGTTTCAACCATAAAAGTTTTGCTCAACTTTGGGATGATGGAGGATGACTTAAATATGCAAATGTCATGATACTATGTTTTTGGGTTTTGGAATAAGGAATTCTTATTGAATGATGAATGCAAAGGAGACTAAAATAAGTATACTACAATGCATGAAAATGTAAAGGATATGATTTACTTAACCATACAATGTTTTGGCAATGTCTCAATTTTGGAATGTCAATGGACTTGTAAAAAGGACTAAGGAGGACAAAGTGAAGTTTCCACACTATAATAATGAGTGGAAAATGATTGAAAAAATATAATGACTAAAGACAAAGGTTTGATCAAGTCCAATGATAACCTACTCTTGAAGGAAAAGGTTTGACAAAGAATGGTAAAGAATCTTCTCCTAAAATCTGCAAAAATGGGCACCTAGAATGATGGTAAAGCCTAAGAATGCAATCAAGTAAATGCAATGGAAACCTATGGTAACCTAAGAATGCAATTTACAATGAAAGGATGATGAAAGTTGAGAAATTCATGGCTGGTTGTGGATAGAAACAACAAAGAAAGATGTCTAGAATCTTGTGTGGAAAAGGCCTCAGATTTTAGACAATGAATGAATTTTAGGGTTATTGGCAAATGCGTTGTAGGAAAGAAAATGCATCACAAGATAAGAGATTGCGGTATTTAAGAAATTAGATGTGGTTCGATAGATCAATTGCGATGTTTGGTAAAGAAAATGTGGTGTATGATAGGAAAATGCAAGATTTAAGTTACAAATGCGGTGCAATAGAGCGATTGTGGCTCAAAAGTCAGTAATTGTGGTTCAATATAGCAAATGCGTCATAAATTTTAGTTTGTGGCAAAGAATTTGGTAGATTGCAAAGTGTGTTTTAGTTTTGAACTGTTATTCCAGATTGGAAGAGGATGTTGATTTTTTCATTTTGTCTGAAGACACTTGGCAAACACATTGTCTTGGAAAATTTGTAAACACACACATAGAAAACATGTACAATCCTATGTCTGAAAAGACTACATTCTTTTAGATTCCACGTGGATTTTACTCCAATTGCACTTGCTATTAGTGGATGAATTCAGAAGCTTGGCCCCATGGGCTCCCCCTTATAGTGCACTCACTTCTTAGGGAAACCAAGATTCCAACCCCATTAATCTCCCATGGCAGGCTGATGATCTCTACTAAAAATTGTGAGAATGTGGATGCCTTCACAATGAACGTTGTTGTACCAAAGAATAGAAAGAGTTTTTGGCTTCTATACAATTTTTTTTAATTCAGGAACTCGTTCGAGTGGTCACACATGGGGCAAAAGATTAAGCTCCATTAAAGGAGGAATTCCAGCCTGAAGAGGTTACACTCAATAGGGTTTTGGGGAATTCTACTTTATCTGTGTGACATATCCGCACTCATAATCCTAAACTTTCCAGTAGGATTCACATTTGTATACCGATCGGGAGTAGCTTGGCCAAAGAGCTTTGTTGCTGGTTTGAGTCACCTTGGAGTGAGTACTTTTTCCCACCAAGGTGGGACCAGTTCCTAAGGTAAATAATAGCAAGTAAGTACACTCGTAGTTTGATCAATATTTGTTTGCATAAACAAAGAGAGAACACACATTGTTTACCAGGCTCACACTAGCAAGATTGTTCATTTTAATCCCAAATTGAAATATGAATGGTTATAGAGCAACTAACTCGTTAGTGTTTTTGTTTCTCCAAGTTGCAGAAGGTGTAAGAGAATTGCATACACACTATGAAGATAGTTATTGAATCACAAAACACCTCAGACACATGTTCATTTTAACCGTTTGTAGTGTGAACAAGCAAGGGTTCATTTAACCGTTTGTAGTGTGAGGCAATCAAGTGTTCATTTTAACCAATAAAAATGTATGAATGTTCTTTTTAATCCAATAAGTGAACATGCATGGTTGTATTATTTTTAACCCAATGAAAATGTGTGAATGTTCATTTTAATTCATGAATGCAATGCAACTTTGTTTGTTTGATTGATTAAAATTATAAAAATAGACAAACAAAGGGGTTAGATTCCAGTTTTCTACATGCTATCACACACATATTAGTAATCCAAGAAATATTTAATCTATTAAAACAAAAAAAAGTAAGAAATCTAGAAAAAAACTGAAAGCAACTATTTACTAGGTGATTGCGTTGCAACAAAGCGAATGCAGCTAGTCAAGGCAGATGTGTCGTTTTGAATTACGAATGTGGCTTGATAAATTGAATGAGGCTCAATTTCTATCAAATATGGCATGTGAAATTAGACATGTCGTTCGATGGGTCAGATGCGTCATGACAGAGCACTTGCGTCATTTGCAAAAGAAAATGCAATGCGATAGAGCGATTACATCACAAAAATGGCTTTTGCGGCGTTCTGTACACCTGTACCTAAAAAAATGATAAAAGACCATATGAAAATCTATAAAAAAATGTGTTTTGAAAACATTCGGGTTCACCAATGTAACATAGGGTATTTTCCCTAGGTTGTTAGCAAATTAGATGCAACATAAAATCCCAAAGTAGTAATAGAGTGCAAAGGAATAAATGAAAAACGAATGAAATGATCTCACCCAATGTCTTCATTCTTTATGGTTGACCTCCATTAAACCTTCTAAACTTGCCGAAAATATGAGTTTGCCCTCGGATTTATGATGAGTAATCTAATAATGACTAGTCCTAAACAAGTGTTGAAGGATTCTCATGATTATGCAAGAGAAATTAAATCCTACATGCAAATTAATTAACAAAGATGAAGACAAGCAAAATGAAATATTCAAGAATTGCAAAGCATGCAAGATTCAAGATTTTTTAAGATGTCAAATTGAGGACAAAATTACCATTTTATAGAAAATGCAATTTTGGATGAATGGACAAGATTAAAGATTAAGAAGTGCTCCAAAATCAATGGTCAGGATTCAAAATAGCAACCCACAATTAGGGTTATGACGAATTTAGGGTGAAATTCAAGATGAGTGGACAAGATTTAATTTAAGAAATTAAATCAAGGATTGAGAATATGTGTGATAGGAAGATAAGATTTAGTAATAGAAAAATAATGAGTTCGAAAATCAAGTCATTTTAGAAATTACTTAATTTGTAGAGGGCAATGTTATTTTGAATTTAATATTTAATTTAATTCAAAATGGTGAAGTCATGTGATGGTGAATAATAATTAAATTATTTACTTAAAAAGAGGAAAATTCAAATAAATAATTTTTATTTAAATTTGGAAATGAATTAAATGAGACAATTAAATAATTAATTTTAAATTATCTAATTATGGAAGAAGTGGGTTAATAATTAAATAAATTGTGGGGAATTTATTTAATTATGAGAAGAATTTAATATTAGAGACATATTTAAATAAAATTAATTAATTTAAATAGTCAAGAGGGAATAGTGGATTAATTAAATAAATTTAATAATTTATTTAATTTAAAGAGGACTTTAGACATTAGTGATGTATTTAACTAAATATGATTTATTTAAATAGTTTAGAAGAATAAGAGAGGTGAATTAATTAAATAATTGATCATTATTTTATTAATAGTTGAATTTGGTTAGAGGGACCTAGAGGAATTAATAAGAAAATTGAGTTCACAGGCCTAGGTCAATTTTATGTGTCTACAGTCATCATTTTAACTACCTAAAGAAATAACAAAGAAGGTTGCCCCCTTCTCAGAATGATTTTGCAACAAAAGACAAGAGTATGTCATTGACTCTGCCACTTGAGATTAGTTTGGCACTAACGCTCCTAGAAACTGTAGAACTTTTGGAAAAGACCCAAATTGGTCACAAAACATCCAACCTAATGTTGGGTAATATAATTGTCCCTCCCTATAACCAAAGACACATCGAAAACAATTTTCATGATTTTGAGAAAAAAATGGTAAACCCTCCAAACTTTTGTAGATGATCATGACACTCCAAAACAAACTGCAACAAACCACAATTTTTGAGGAAAAAATCACAAAACCTTGAAACCGAAGGTTACAAAGCATCATTTTTTTTTAAAAAAGAAGGTAAAAACCAAAAAACAATCCCACACAACTTTGTGAATTACAAAATCCCATAAATGATGTTTGATTATAAAATCGAAAAAACCAAATAGGTAGTTGGCAAAAAAATTGAAACACAGATCAATATACATAACATCATTTTTAAGGAAAAATGGTAAAACCTTTCCAGAAACCACAAAGCCCTCTCGAATGGTAGAAACCCTAACTAGGGCATACAAGAGAAAACCCTAAATTTTTGAGGAAAAAATTATAAACTCTCCCATGATTTTTTAGGTGAAAAATTAAAAAACCAAAACCCAAGTATATTTTTTTATAGGGACAAAAATTGTAAAACCCATTTGAAATTTTTTAAGGAGAAAAAATTACTAAAAAACTCACAAGACAATTTTTTTTTAAAGGGACAAAAAATTATTAAAAACCCACAAAATATCAATGGACAAAATTGAAAATGGTACAAATACACCCTTGATCGGTAAAAAATAATAGAGGGTTTTAAAGCCTAGCCACAAAAAGAGATGGAGTAGACGAAGCAAATAAAAACATTAGGTCACAAGCTGCAAAGGCCCAGAAACAAAGGGTCGCATGCCAAAACATTCGTCAAAAGAGCTGGTAAAAACCTTCAAATCATGTTAAAAAAATGTGTTTGAAAAAACACCCAAAAATGAAGAAACTTGATTTTAAAATCACCCAAAAATGTAGAAAAAATGGCTTAAAAAAACTTTTGACTCATAATTTTCTAATATTTCTTTGAATTTTTATTTTAAATTTTTTGACTAAAACTAATCATGTTCGAGCCTAAGCTCTGATACCATGTTCAAATAATTGATGTTATATTTACACGATAAGTGAAATCTTTAATAAATGGAATTACAAATATGATGTTTCTAAAAGAAACAATCGTTAACAAAGGACGAAGTTAGAAACTATCTAACTAAACTAACTAAGACTAGGATGACCATTAAAGAAACTACATTATTCTAATACATTTAACAAGAGTCAGTAGATAGGGATCTAGTGTCACATGCCTAAAGCAACAATAGACTTATTTTTTCCATCTCTCCAGAGGTCTTGAGACCTTTAAAGAACTCATATATCTACTTGAGATGATACATGGTGAATAGCTTCAAACATGATCTTGTACCCTATACTATGATAAACAATGAAAGGTCTTAAGTTAGGTTAAATATAATCTCTCTAGTTCACCCTCTAAACACACTAGAAGGGTGTGTGAGGCATGCACGTGAACACCAACTCATCACACGCATGGATTGAGAATGTTAATTAAGCCACTCGAACCAACTTTGCATTCCTAACTCAGAATCACTCGAGTATCAAAGTTTCACTAAACATGAAGTGATTGGATTGGGGTAAGACTTCCATTCTCCCCCTTTATATACTTTTCTAGTTCATGTGGTTGAGGTCATCCCTTGGGGTGATGAAATCCCCAAGCAGGCCTCCTAAAGGGAAGGTGATGTTAGGTGTTTTGATCTCCAAGCTCACACATAGCATAAAGGGAGAGCATACACCAACAAACAATCCCAAACATGGTAAATAGAGTTAATTGACCCCCTTAAAATATGAAATGTTCTTAGGTAGTGCAAATATACTTACAATAATCTTTGACCAATTGTCCTATAATAAACAAGTTAAAAGTTTTGATATGTTAGTCTTTGACAAATGAGGCTGCAAACGGTTAAGAAACACTCACATGCATCAACAAACAGGTTAGGTGATCAGTGATAATCTAGTAGTAAATCAAAAATTTGATATTAAGTATTATATTATATAAATATCATATTAGATCATATTTATTATATTATATTATATATAATATTATAATATAATAATATAATATTTATAATCAATACATATATTATATATTTAATAGTCACATGTAATATTATATATTATACTATAATATTATAATATCATAATATTTTATTAATATATTATAATATCATAATATTATATATAATACATCCTAATAAATGTGATATAATATTATATTTTTATAATATAATACATAATATCAGATTTTTCGATTTACTATTAGATTATTATTGATCAATTAACTTGTTTTTCGGTGCATGTGAGTGTTTCTTAGCTGTTTGCAACCCCATTTTAAAAAAAATGATGTACCCAAAACTATTAACTTATTTGTTGCAAGATGATCGGTCGAAGATTACCGTAAGTATATTTACACTAACTAGGAACACTTCATTTTTTAAAGGAGTCAATTAACTCTTTTTTTCATGTTTGTGATTGTTTGGTGGCATATACTCTCCTCTTTCATTGTTTAGTGAACTTGAGGATCAAAATAGTGAATTAGTCCAACTCCACTTGTGAGTCATCCTAGGTGTGCTAGTTTTTTACATATGCTCTTCCATTGCACTACGTTCGAACTTGTGGATCAGAAACACCTAACATCACCTTCCCTTTAGGAGATCATCTTGGGGATTTCATCACCCCAAAGGGCTACCTCAACCATGTGAACCGACGTGATATATTTAAAGGGGGAGAATGAAAGTTATACCCCAATCCAATGATATTATATTTAGTGAAGCTTTAATACTCAAGTGATTATGAGCTAGGAGTATAGGGTTGGTTCAAAAAACTTAACTGATGTTCCTGACCCACGCTTGTGATGGTTTGGTGTTCACAGACATGTCTCATGCACATTCCTTACAACCTTTCAACCTTTCGACCATTGTCTATCATAGTGGAAGGTATAATATCATGCCCAAAGCTACTCACCATGTATCCTCTTGAGTAGAGGTGGGAGTTTTTTTGGGAGGGTCTCAAAACCTATAAAGAAAGGGAAAAGGTGAATATGTTGTCACTTTAGGCCTTTGACATTGGATCCTTATCTACCAACTCTCATTGAGTGAAACTTCTTGTCAATCTTAGAATATTAGGTGTAATGCTAATGGGCCTATAGTAGGTTAACACTATCAACTGACTAATTTAGGCTTGTTTTATCTTGTGTGTCTTCTTGTGTATAATATTGATTGTCTTTTGTCCATCTCAATCTATGTCTTTATAATTTTTGTGTCATCCTTTTCCATAGGGCCATTTATTTGTCCTTAGATGAACACACTTTGTTCAAAGGTGAACCCGTTGTTTCCATAGGCAGTTAAACCTCCCTCAAAGACACTTACATTTCCATTATCTTATTCATTTTGAAAATTATCCCCAATGGATAGATACGCTTTGATAAGAGGTAGATCTATTATGTTCATATGCAATTTTTCTTTGTTCAGAAGTGGTTGCACTTTCTCTATCTAATCAATCCAGCTGATCAATCCTTCATAGGTGGATACACTTTGTTTAGGGGAAGATCCACTCTATCCATAATATACTTTACTCTGTTCTTTGACGGATACGTAGTCATAGAAGTTGTAACATCTTGTATCCACATCTTAATATACATCAATTATTCTTCTATTTATAATTAGGTTGATGTCTCTATAAAAAAAATTCTCATACTATTAGACTATCATCATAGACATCCATATCTTGAGTTAAATAATAACTTACACCATCATAAAATATTTGTACACATCTATTATCCATTAAGATTAAGGTTTCCACCATCTTCAAGCTAGGTTTTACTTCCCTACATAAGCATCCCTATCATCCATATTTACTAATCAATCTAATCTCCATTTCAAAATCGTATATATATTTTAGATTATACCATCACATACATCTATATGATAACAATATATCATACCATATACATCATTTATCTCGAGCTTGCACCATCATATCTATCCATATAATATTGTATTGTTCAAACATCCTCCATTACATATATAGAGTAATAATATCAAATTGTTTATAACCACATATTAGGTTCAACCCCATCATTTACATCCATAAAATAAACTCATATCCCAACACCATCATATCTCACAAATCAATCTTACGATATAAAAATAATTTACATATAAATATCAAACATCATCCTTCATCTTTAATAGTTAAATATTAACAAAAGTTTCAAAAAATAAAAGACAAACAAAAATATGAAATCTAAAAAAAAATTTAAAAAATTAGAGTCCATAGATTCATGTCATTGATTACTTATTTGCAAAAACAAAAATGAAAAAAAATATCTTAGATCCACTTGCAACAAAATATCAAACAAACCTTTCATCTAAGAGATATGATATTATATTGTATTCAAGATATAATGATATTTCTATGATTTTTATATTAGAAAATTATTTTGTATAATTTTATCCTAATGATTCATAAACTCTTTTGCAACAGTTCATTGAACTTCATTCGTATTTAATTTTGAAACTCAAAGAAAAGTGTGAATACTAAAGTAAAGAGTAATATACTATAGAGTTAGAAAAAATCAATAAAGTTATTTTGACATATTTGAACAAGATAGAGGTCTACTAACCATCTTAATATTATTTAGAATGAGAAAAAAGAATAAATGAGAATGACTCATTCATCTAGATGTGTAAGATATTTCCAACTAGAGAAATCATTATTTTAAGTGGGCAGGTGCATGGAAATGGGTAGCCATTTTGTGGCCACTTTCAAAAACAAGTTTTGAAAAGTCATAATGCACTCACATTATGTGTTGTTGTGTCGAGCCTGACGTTTGCATTATGACATGTTAAAAGTAAAAAAAAAAAAGAGTTAAACTCATTCATTTTCATTTAGACTATGTTTTTTGTTGTGCTTGTGGTGAAAACCCTCATTTTTTTGTGCTCACATTCTAGGAGGAGGCATTGTACAAAAATATTCACCAACGGTTGCTATTTTTTTGCAATGATGGTGCCACGATGATGAGGAGGTGTGCGAGGTAAGGATTTCTTTCTTTTTATTTTGAATTTGTTAGTTTTAGGTTGTATTTGATATATATTTGTTTGAATTTTTAGGAGACAACAATCAACCTACAAACCCTCAAAATCCTCAACAAGAAGAGAAACCAAATCCTCAAGAACAAAATAAACCACAACAAAAACCTCCACTAATCACTCAACCCCCTCCTAACACTCAACAAAATTTAATGATTGAAATTGAGAACAACAAAAAACAAATTGAGGATTTAATCAGTAGGTTGAGTGATCCAAATTGTTCAACTGTGGAAAGAATGAACCTAGAAAGTTCATTGAAAGATATGTTAACAAATGTAGATTCAATTAGCAAACAAATAACTGGATGGAAAGATGGGAGGAATGCGGCTAGGATTATTATGCAAATAAACTATCATATAAAAATGTAAAGGATTTAAAAATTACAAAAGGTGATTTGTGCTCATTATTGACTAACCCACGCACAAATCAAAATCTCACCCTTAATGCAAAGAGGTTTCCTATTCATTGGTGTCACCACCAACAGATTAGGAACCAATTTTATGATAGGTGGTACATGGTCGTTGATTACCCACCATGCAACAATTGTGAAGTCTCGCAATATTTCCTTAAGAAACTATACAGTGAGTTCATATTGAACAAAATCCCAAATTATTTTGATATGAGGGACTTCTACGGAAGAGGTGGGGGGTCAACTCAGGATCAAACCAGTGCACAGTTGGATCCTATGTGGCAAGGGAGACGAGATCTCGCTAGGCGACCTCGTGAGCAAGTTGTTATGCCTTTTGGCATGAAGGAGAGTTCTAAAGTAGAGACATTGTAGGCAATCAACACTTTGACCCAGAGTGTCATCCATCATACTAGCCCTACTCTATAGTGCCATCTAGGGGATTATTCAAGTGGTGGCCTTCAAACCCATGTGTGTCAATCTTGTGGGGCAACTTGTTCATATGACCCCACCGACTCTCAAGAGGTTGTTATGTAGGATCTGTCTATAGCTATGGAGATGGAGAGGACAACTGACATTTTGCATGAGGTGTATGACATTGATAGTCAGGTTAAATTTAGCATGTTCATTGAATTTAACTTATTAAATTTCAATTTTGAAATGCAGGATTAACTAAAAATGTTTTATGATTTTAATAAAATTGCAAGGTCACAGTGTTGAGACTAGATACAACAGCCCTCCACCTACTTATTTCTGCAGTACACCTATTGTTGGGGTATGTAACTAGTAAACAATTATAAATTTATTACATGTTAATAGCATTGTTTTATAAATGGTATTTTAATATGTGATTTTGGATGTTGAACAGGGTAATATTAGAGGTTTCAAGGGAATGCCTCCTAGTGCCAGTGGATTTAATTAGACCTACACGAAGGTAATAGAATAAAGAGTTTAAAACTAATGAATTGTACTTAATAGATTTTTTCAATTTATATGCACATCATTGATTACGTTGAATAATTTTTTATTTTATTTTCAGATGTTGCAAGATGAAATACCTTCGAATGTGATGAGGGAAATGTAGATCGGTGTTTCATCTGCTATATAATCCTCGATGGCTTTGATAGGGGAGGTATGAGGTAAAATAGTAAATTTACATTTACATTCGTTGTTATAGATGTTAGTTAGTGAAAAATCAAACCATTATTGATTCGTAGTTTAATTTCTATTTGGATGGTTTATATAGGGCTTGAGCACACCTGAGCATGGGTGTGTGAATATTTCTCTCATGGAGCGAGATCATGAGATGGCGGTAAGTGATTATTTTGTAAAATATATCATTTTTTATAATGCAATTTCTATATAGTCATGTCTTTACTTCTTATTGTAATAGTTAAAAATTCACCATGAGCTAAACACTAGGAGGAGTAGTAGGAGCACTCCTTGAGCGCAACACAAATGAGTGACAGACCTATTGCCATCTGATCAACAAGAAAAAGGAAATAATTTATTTCTAGAGCATGGAGAGCAATGACTTTTGATTCCAGAGCCCTTTGTTGTATGCCTACATGGCAGTTTTGTACATATTTTGTATTGGACATATTTGACATTGTATGCCTATATCACATTCTCGTAAGCCTATATGGCTATTTTGTACATATATTGCATACTTATATAGATATATATTGATGTATTCCTACATGGTTATTTGGTTAATACAAATATTTTTTTATCGATGGTGTCCTTATTTGCATTCTAAATTGATGGTTCAATAGATATGAGTTATATGTATTCAAGTGTATATTCTACAACTTATGTGTATACTTTGTGACTTACGTGTGTTCCAATGTATACATTGTGACTTACATGTTTTCATGCGTATACCTTGTATTTGTGCATATACTTTATATTAATTTGTGTATACTATGTATTCGTGTGTATACTTCAAGGCTTATGTGTTTTTGAGGACTTGTACTTCTCTTATTCACATGTGCATGCTTGACCTATTCACGTGTATACATATTAACTGGTTAGCTCTAGTATTGATCATTGTTGTCTTTCATGGTTTGTCTTGAATATTAATTGATTGATGCTAAACAACTTTATCTAAAATAAAATAAAAATGTTTTCAATTGGTATTCCATGAAATGACTCATAAAAATATTCCAATATGTTCTTGATGCATCACCTTATAAACACGTTGAAATATTTATATGTCAACCTTTTGCAATATTATTTCCTGTATACGAAATGGACTCGAGAGAAAGCAAGTTATAATTTATAATACAAATAAGAAATGGACTCAACGCTATCCTAGACCCCCGAATAGGTCTATTTAACAAAGCAACACACTCTCAATCACTCTTCAAATTGAAAAAAACCATTGGGCAGCATTTTCCAGTCTGCAAATCCATAATTTTTTGGGTGTGATTGGCCCTCTAACCCCACTATCCTCTAAACCCTCACTTTTCTCAAATTTCATGAGGGTTTATTGAAAACCCCATATCCAAACGTCATACAACCTCAAAACCTCTTCCAACACTCTTTATTCTACTTGCACATACTTAATTGACCACCAAATTATGCTGCCTCTTGACTTTACCCACTTTTACTCCCTCAAACCTCTCTTTTTCATTCAAAACCCCTTTATTCCCAATTAGGGAATCATGTCATAACATAATTTTGACCTGCCTTGTCCTTGCAAATCATTTGAACACATCAAACTCCACAATCTCACCCTATTTCCAACCTATTATAACTTATTCTCAAGCAATTTATTCTTTTCACCTCGTCTAGCCTTCCTTTTAAGGCTTAAATTCTAAATTTTGAACAGGGGCATCATTAGTAATCCCTTCCAATGCCTTTTCCAATGCTATTTTCTTATTTGTACTTAAATAATTGACTCAAATGATCCCACACTAACTCAAAACTAAAAGCAAAATTATATAATGGGCAATCATGGCCTTATTTGACATTATAATGACTAAAACCATTGAACTAGACCTTCTTCATCAAATGGAGGAACAAGGTGCTTTGCACCAATGATCATACACTTTTTGTGTGGAATACTCAGAATTCTCAACCATCATGTGTATGTTTCTCTTTTCCATTGTTTTGCATGCCATCATAAGGGATCAAGCTGGTTGAATGCAACTTGTATCAATTTCGCGTGTTTGGGTGCAAAAGAGGACCATGCCTAACATAAACCTACCTATAGAGATGTGTTGAAACAATTAGTTTGGTCATACAAATTGAAAAATGAAATTTGCACCACTTTGCAACTTTACACTACTTCCATTTGACACTTTTTCCATCAAGTGAAAAATGGACACCATAGAAAAATGATTCCAAGATAACAAAAACCGAGAGAGGTTATTGTAGAGGGGCCCAACTCAATCCTATAGGCTCAAATGGAGAGTTCGTAAGTATCATGGTTTCTGAGTAATAACCCATCAAATTTTTCTTCCTTTTTGCACTTCAGACCCTTAAGGGATCAATCCGGTTGAAAGTAGCTCAGAGAGATTCCACGTGTTTATATGTGAAAGAGGACCATACATAGCATAAACATACCTATTCAGATGCATTGAAATAGTTTTTTTGGTTGCACGAGTTGTAGAACGAAAGTTGCACCACTTTGCAACTTTGCACTGCTTGCTTTTGACACTTTTTCCATCAAGTGAAAATCCACCACCATGGGAAAACGACTCTTAGATAGCCAAAATCAAGAGAGGTTTTTGTAGAGGGGCCCAACGCGATTCTGTAGGACTAGATGAGAAGTTAACAACACATTGAATTTTGCAACCATTTTGCACTTTGGACCCTCAAGGGATTGATCTAGTGGAATGTAGCTCGAAGTGATTTTGCGTGTTTGGGTGTGAAAGAGAACCATGCCTAGCATAAACATACCTATTCAGACGTGTTGGAACAGTCTAATTGGTCACACAGGTTGTAGAATGAAATTTGCACCACTTTGCAACTTTGCACTGCTTGGATTGGACACTTTTTCCATCAAGTGAAAATCTACTGCCATGGGAAAACCACTATGATATAGCCAAAACCGAGAGAGGTTTTTGTAGAGGGGACCAACACAATCCTGTAGGATTAGAAATGAAGTTTCTAAGTATCATGATATTTGAGTAACAACATCCTAAAGTTTGCAGCCATTTAGCAGTTTGGACTCTTAAGGGATCGATCCGGTTGAATGTACCTCAGAGCGATTCTGCGTGTTTGCGTGTGAAAGAGGACCATTCCTAGCATAAAAATACCTATTTGGATGTGTTGGAATAGTCCACTTGGTCATACAAGATGTAGAATGAAAGTTGCACCACTTTGCAACTTTGCACTGCTTGCATTTGATGCTTTTTCCATCAAGTGAAAATATGCCACCATGGGAAAACCACTTAGAGATAACTAAAACCAAAAGAGGTTTTTATAGAGGGGCCTAACATGATCCTGTACGATTAGATGAGAAGTTTCTAAGCATCACGATATCTGAGTAATAGCATGCTATAGTTTGCGAACATTTTGCACTATGGGCGCTTAAGGGATCGATCCGGTTGAACGTACCTCAGAGTGATTCTACATGTTTGGGTGCAAAAGAGGACCATGCCTAGTGTAAAAATACCTATTCAAATGCGTTGGAACAGTCTGCTTGGTCACACAAGTTGCAAAATGAAAGTTGCACCACTTTGCAACCTGCTTACATTGGACATTTTTTCCATCAAGTGAAAATATACCGCCATGAGAAAACCACTCCAAGATAGCCAAAACCGAGAGAGGTTTTTGTAGAGGGTCCCAACACAATCCTATATGATCATATGAGAATTTTTTAAGCATCATGGTATCCGAGTAACAACATGTTGAAGTTTGCAGCCATTTAGCACTTTAGACTTTTAAGGGATCAATCCTGTTGAACATACCTCAAAGCGATTCCACGTGTTTGGCTGTGAAAGAGGACCATGCCTAGCATAAAAATACCTATTCAAATTTTTTGGAATACTCTTCTTGGTCACATGAGTTTCAAAATAAAAGTTGCACCACTTTGCACTGCTTGCATTTGACGCTTTTTCCATTAAGTGAAAATCCGCCACCACGGAAAAACCACTCTGAGATAGCTAAAACCGAGAGTGGTTTTTATAAAGGGGCCCAAAATAATCTTGTAGGATCAGAAAATAATTTTCTAAGTGAAAGAGAATAAGTTTTATGGGGTTTGTGTTTCTGCCCCTGCAGATTTTGATGGAAAAGGGAATGAAAAATGAGGTTTCACCCTAGGGTTTGATAAAATATTGCATGTAGAGGTTGGGTGATTGTCTTTTGAGTTTGTGTAGGTGATTTTAAGAAGGTCTAAGGTGGTGGCATATTATGGTAAGGTGTGGAACCATTCCTTTCCATAAACCCTCCTCATACTAGCATAAAATAAGGGTTTTGAGGTTTTGCATGGTGGAGTGAGTTTCTCCTAAGAAAAATTGCAGATCTGAGGGTTTGGATACATGATAATTGCTACCCCAACAATTTTAGGGGGTTGTTGAATGTTTAAAATTATGTTCCTTTGTAGATTAGGCCTAGTTAGCCTAATGAGGACAATGAAGAAGGTCATTTTTGATGCACATGTTCCAAGAAAGTCACTATTGATTTTGAAGTATGTGTTGTAAACCAATAATAACTATTTAGATCAATCATTTTTTTGTGAAGACATTTGAAAATTTTTCCTCAAAAAGCCACTTGGAGCCACACTTTTCACTTGGAAATTCATCATAAAACCCTATAGCAACAACTCCACCTTTGTTTCTTGAATTTCCCTACATAGATAAACACACACACACCTAATACATCCTAAGAATAACTCAATCCATTGATATAAAGTATCAAATTCAGTGGAGTATTCATTATTGGTTATCTAGACTCTCAAAACCCCAATCTTGAGGGTTTACATATCGAGTTGAGAAAAATCAGTTCAAACTAATGATAAACTCAATGGATACCCTCCTAAATAGATTCAAATGAAAGCTAGCCTTAAAATACTATACAGGCCATAGAAGTTAATGAACAACTGGAAAAACTCATAAAATCACTAAAATAGGGACTTTATTTATTGTAAATATTCAAAAAAACAAAAGATCTTTGTTTTGCTCGACCTTACATGTTTTATATCACTTCTCTAATCACCTAATGACCTCTTTGAGACTTTGAATACATTACATATGACCTTCACATGACTTTTTTCACATTGTTTACATTTCAAAATTCAAAGTTTGCAAATTTTCCTATTGAAGGCATTTAGAGAACAAGGTGCTACTACACCAAACATGAACACCAAAATTATAGTATTTGTGTAAATATCATTTCAAGAAAATCTTATTACAATGCCTTAGTACTTCATTCTCACAAATCTTTTACAATTTCACTCATACATTCAAGATTCTCTTTAAATGTCTACATCATAGGTGCTCGTTATGAGGTTAACTTCAATTGAGTAACTTGAGATTCCCTTGCTAAGCTTCACACACTCTTTTATAATGGATTGAAATCGTAATTGAGATTTGTCAAGAACATCAAAATAAGGATGTTGCATTTCTTTTTTGGCTAAGATTCTCCTTTATGGTTCATAAATCAACATTTTTTGCAATGAGAGACCAATCAATTTTTAGTAGTTTACTTACAAATACACAAAGTAAAAGAGAAAAATAAAGAGCATCCAAAATAGAAATGAAATGAAAATAGATGGAAAGCAGTTACACATAGGCATGCGGGCCTAAAAACTTAGTCACTCTTGGTCATACATCTTCACTAGGAATTCCAACATACCTATTGCGCACAACACCTCTCATGAATAGAGTAAGTTGAAATTTGAGATGCTCTTATAATGTATACATCATAGCTTCTCATGATAAGGTTACCTTCAAATGAATAACTTAAAATTCCCTCACCAAACTTTACACACACTTGTCTAATAGCTTAAAATCATGATTGAGATTTGTCAAGATCATCAAAATAAGGTTGTTGCATTTCCTTTTTGGCTGGAATTCTCTTAGATGGCTCATATATCTGCATTTTCTGCAAGGGGACACCAATCAACGTTTAGTAGGTTACTTAAAAATAGGAAAATTAAAAGAAGATGATAGCATTGGCATCAAACAAATTAATGTGCATACAAGTATAAATTAATAAGAACCAATGCGCATATACTTACAAATTAATCCAACGAACCATCCTAGTTTTCTCTACCCTTTATTGTGTCAAGTATTGCCTCATGGTCAGACTCACAGACCTTCCACAAGGTCTTGTTCAAAGGTCTACCCCCATATTTAGCCAAATGAATATTGGATTCCACAACAAGGGTTGAGTAATGAAGAATCTTACGATGCATGTCAAAGTCCTGAAATAGCCAATGTTTAACACTCAAATGTGGGTACCTTCTAAGCCACATTCCAGTAACCACAATTGAGCTTGTAGGGTATTCAATGTTTTCTCCATCTATAATTGGGGCCTCCAATTTATTTTTGGCCTCAACACAACTACACAAGTAATAGTTCATTCCCTCTTCATTTTCTTCATCTACAATAACTGCATAAACATTCCCTGCATTGATATGTGCAACAAATATCTTGAAATGAGTTAACATTATGAATACACTACAAAGTAAGATAACGATATGGAATTTCAACAACTAAGCAAGTAGATATATCACCTGCTTGAGCTAGATCTGATACATGGTCAAAGTTGACCGATGATTCCATCTATGTTAGTTCCAATGCCATCATAGGGCGATATGTGTGAAGTGGGCAAAGATAACTTGTCAACCATTTTTCAACCCACTCCCCTAACTCACAATCATTCTAGGCTTGCATTGTACATGAAGAACAAAAGCATGCCATCTTTTGTGTATCGATACTCCATGAACCTGCATTTGAGCTAAGGAAAGAGTGTACCTCATTCAATCCTATTAGTGTACAAAAATCCTCATATGGTGCAATGCTACTATCATCTATCAACCAAAAAAATCTATGAACTAAAGACATACCTTCATTACCTGGACCCATCGAAGCATTACACCACTCAACGATTGATTTTGCATCTGTCAACTTTGCACTATCTTTATAATTTTACTCTTCTCGTGCTAATGCTCTTTTCACGCATGCTCCTAGACCATCATGCTCCCCCTTTGCATGCCCAACCTCACAAAAGTTCCACATATGTTGAACAACTGTAATGATATGCATCCTGCACAACGAGTAGAACATGTGTGAGTTCTTGAACTGTGCTACACAATTATCCGACCATGTTATATGTTGACTATAGGTTATGCCCCTCTGAGCCAAACCACTATAGAACATCTGAAAGGAACCTTGTGTGAACTTTGGAGAATGTGTGTGATCATCACTAATGTAAAAGTGGTACTACCTCAATACCTTCCTTTGGTCATCTGTACTACCATATGCATGAATTAATTCGATGTGCACAAATATCAAAACCTGTGGGGAGTTTTAATACTATGACTGCACCTCACATTGTGGTTGTAAAGTGTAGTTCTCTACAAATTCAACCACTGATACTATGTTGCCAATTGGAAAGGTGTCCTTCCATAGCTTGAATTTCATGTCCAACCATTGGGATCTATGGGTATGCATTGCATACTTAGATGGTATATTGTCATGAAAGATGGACATAAACAGGTACACTGGAATCTTCTCAATAGCCAAATCACACCTTTTTTCTTGAGACCCATCTTTTCTAGCATTGTTTTATACTTCTCAAACTCTACTAGTTTTTGTCCCACCTCATCTGTGCTTTCCATATGTTGACATACTAAAACACATTGTAAGCCAGCGCAACATTCATATGAACTATCCAAGCATGTTATACTGTAGAATATCTGGCCATCCTCTATTTCACATAATTTTTTTGATAAGAATTCTCTTGAGGATTTTGGTGAGGCTTTTATGCCAAATCCTGCAAAACATCGTTAGTATGCAAATCCAAACATATAAAATGATAAACATCATAATGGTTAGAGAATTTAATATGTAGTCTACAACAACAAGTAGTGCATGTGTGATTTATATTGACATAAAAAGGTTTAAGCATTTCAAAAAATCATTGAGAAATACTAATTTGAGGATAATCATTTTCAAATTTTTGAAAAAATTGGGTTTGAGTCATATCCATAAAATTCTTTGGATGTGGCTCATGGTTCTGACTACCGATACTCCTTCTTACCACATCCCTTTGATTCAGAGATGGCCTTGTGTTATTTTTCCAATACTCATAAATTAGGGTTCTCAAGGCTTCAACAACTTCTTTATCCTTTTGTGGCAGACTCCCCAAGAATGCCCATAATTCATTTGAATCAGTGCCCTCAATTCTTTGTTGCCTTTGAATGGCTCTTGATAAAGTTTTTCTACTAATAACCATTTGTTCACTCGTATTTCTAATGAGACGAGCTCTCTTTGTTTGACAACTTACCAAAGTCGATGTAATGAATTATCGGGTGACATTACTATCCTTTGAGCATGAGATCTTACCCACACTCTCATAAGAATCCATTAGATTCTTCACAATAGTGTCTTCACTCGATGTATTCGATGTTCTCAACCTAGGAGTCTTCATGATGTTCTTATACTTTACACCTCGTATCATTTCAACAAATAGTTGACATCTTGTGGTCTCATTTATCCTTTCAAAGAATAATTTCCAAATATTATCATAATATCTTCTACAAGTGTGTGTTGAAATCTTACCTTCCATGTGCTGCAAAATCTCATCATCAATATTAATCAAATACTTTGGATTTCTACGCAAAATTCTAGGTGGTGTTCACCTAGGTACATACATATCAACATGAATAATTTCATCAATATTTGATTGAGGTGGGCTAGATTGCATACCTTCGATCGAGGGTGGAGAAGAAGACATACATTGAGTTTCACGTGGGGATGATGGCATACCTTCTTTGTCAAATCCGAGTGATGATGTACTCTCAACTTGAGATGTCTTGGATGATATCCAACAATATTCACTTACGGTAGATGGTGTCCCTCCATATTCACTTGCGGTAGATGATGTCCATCCATATTCGCTTGTGCTTAATGGTGTCCCTTCATATTCACTTTTCGTAGAGGGTGTGCCTCCAACTATGGTATCTGAATCAGTCTTACCATGATGCTTTCGCATTCATGCATTTTGTGTTGCCAATCCCTTTGTTCTGCCAATGCCTTTAACCTTTAAAGGGTTAAGGGTTAAGGATAGATGGGAGAGAGAGAGAGGGGGAGTGGGAGAGAGATAAAGGTTTTAAAGGGTTAAGGGTTAAGGATAGAGGGGAGAGAGATAAAGGGTAGAGGGCTAAGAGTTAAGGGTTTAAATGGTTAAGGGTGAAGGGTTTAAGGGTTAAAGGTTTAAAGGGTTAAGGTTTAAGGATAGAGGGGAGAGAGAGGGAGTGGGAGAGAGATAGAGGGTAGAGGGTTAAGAGTTAAGGGTTTAAGGGTTAAGGGTTTAAAGGGTTAAGGGTTAATGATAAAGGGGAGAGAGATATGAGTCAGAGAGAGTGGGAGAGAGGGAGAGAGAGATAAAGGGTAGAGGGTTAAGAATTAAGGGTTTAAGGTTTAAGGGTTAAGGGTTTAAAGGGTTAAGGGTTAAGGGTTTAAGGGTTAAGGGTTAAGGATAGAGGGGAGATAGAGAGGGAGTGGGAGAGAGATAAAGGGTATAGGGTTAAGATTTAAGGGTTTAAGGGTTTAAGGGTTAAGGGTTTAAAGGGTTAAGGGTTAAGGGTTTAAAGGGTTAAGGGTTAAGGATAGAGGGGAGAAAGATAGGAGTGAGAGAGAGTGGGAGAGAGGGAGAGAGAGGGAGAGGGAGAAAGATGGAGAGATAGGGAGAGAGGGAGGGAAAGAGAGAGTGGGAGAAAGAGAGTGGGAGTGATTGAACAATGAGAGAGATACCTAAGAGAGGGAGAGGAGGTAGGAGGGAGTGATTAAACCCTAATACCTCAACTCCTATACCCTCTTAATCCCTCAACCCTTAAACCCTAATCCCTCAACACCTATAACCTCTTAATCTCTCAACCCTCAACCCTTAAACCCTAACCCCTCAACCCGTATAACCTCTTAATCCCTCAACCCTCAACCCTCAACCCTTAAACCATAATTCCTCAACCCCTATAACCTCTTAATACCTCAACCCTCAACCCTCAACCCTTAAACCCTAATCCATCAATCCCTATACCCTCTTAATCCCTCAACCCTTAAACCATAATACCTCAACACCTATACCCTCTTAATCCATCAACCCTCAAACCTCAACCCGTAAACCCTAATCCCTAAACCTATATACCCTCTTAATCCCTCAACCCCTCAACCCTCTTAATCCCTCAACCCCTCAACCCTCTTAATCCCTCAACCCTCAACCCTTAAACCCTAATCCCTCAACTCCTATACCCTCTTAATCCCTCAACTCTCAACCCCTAAACCCTAATCCCTGAACCCCTATAACCTTTTAATCCTCAACCCTCAAACCTTAAACCCTAATCCCTCAACCCATATACCCTCTTAATCCCTCAACCCTAAACCCTCAACCCTTAAACCCTAATCCCTCAACCCATATACCCTCTTAATCCCTCAACCCTTAAACCCTATTCCCTTAACCCCTATACCCTCTACCCTATACATTGGACCCTCAGTCCTAATCCCCTAACCCTATACCCTCAATCCTCTACCCTCAACCTTAAAACCTCAAACCTTAAACCCTCTACCCTCTACCTTCTACCCTCTACCCTATAACCTCTTAATCTCTCAACCCTAAACCTTAAACCATTAAACCCTAACCCTTAAACCCTCTACCCTCTACCCTCAATCCTCTACCCTCTACCATCAAACCTAATCCCCCAACCCTTAAACCCTTAAACCCACTTAGTAAACTCTCTACCCTAATCCATCAACCCTCTTGACCCTTAATCCCTCAACCCTTAAACACTAATCCCTCAACCCCTATACCCTCTACCCTATACATTGGACCCTCAACCCTAATCCCCCAACACTATAACCTCAATCCTCTACCCTCAACCCTAAACCCTCAACCCTTAAACCCTCAAACCTCTACCATATTCCCTCTAAACCCTTAAACAATCAACCCTCATCCCTTAAACCCTTTACCCTCAACCCTAATACTTCAACCCTTAAACCCACTTAGTAAACTCTATACCATAATTCGTCAACCCCTATACCCTTTACCATATACATTAGACCCTCAAACCTAATCCACCCAACCCTATACCCTCAATCGTCCACCCTTAAACCCTCTACCCTCTACCCTCAATTCTCAATCCTTAACCCTTAATCCCTCAATCCTCAACCCTCAACCCCAATACCCTCTACCCTATACATTAGACTCTTAACCCAATTCCTTCAACCATATGTATCCACAACCCTAATCCATAAACTCTATACCCTCAACCCAATACCCTAATCTCTCAACCCTACAGGTCATCAACCCTATACCCTCTATTTTCAACCCTCTACCCTATACATTGGATCCTCAATCCTCATATATATATGTCCCTCCCTCCTCTTCTTTCATTCTCTCTATCCATCCATCCCTCTCTCTATACCCTAATCCATCAACCCTAAACCCTAAACCCTTAAACCCTTAAACACTCAACCCTAAACCCTCAACCCTCAAACCTTAAACCATAAATGCTTAAACCCTCTACTCTCTACCCTCTACCCTCTACCCTCAACCCTCAACCCAATACCCTCTACCCTAAACCGTAATCCCTCAACCCTTACGCCCTTAAATCCAAGAAAACTCTCTACTCTAATCCCTAAACCCTCAACCCTCTACCCTCTACCCTTAAACCCTAATACCTCAACCCTTATAACCTCTACCCTATGCATTGGACCCTCAACCCTAATCCCTTGACCCTATACCCTATACCCTCAATCTTCAAACCTCAACCTTAAACCCTCAATCCTCAACCCTCAATCCTCAACCGTTAAACCCTAAACCCTTAAACCCTCTACCCTCTACCCTCTACCCTATACATTAAACCCTCAACCCTCAATTCTCAACCCTCAACCCTTAATCCCTCAACCCTCAATCCTTAAACCCTAAACCCTCAACCCCTATACCCTCTACCCTTTACATTGGACCCTGAACCTAATACTTCAACCATATACCCTCAAACCTATACCCTAAACCCTCTACCCTCTACCCTAAACCCTTAACCCTAAATATTTCAACCCTAAACCCTTAAACCTTCTACCATATACCCTCAACCCAATACTGTCTACCCTCTACCATCGACCCTATTCCCTCAACTCTCAACCCTCAAACCCTAATACCATAGAAACCATCAACCATATAGATCCTCCACCCTAATCCCTCAACCCTATACCCTCAACCCCTATCACTTTCTCTCTATCTATACATCTCACCTCTCCCTCTCTCTCTCCTACCCTCTCTAATTGTCTCTATCTACCCTCCCCCTCTTTCTACATACCTCTCATTCAATCAATCCCTACCACCCTCTCTCGCTCCCTCTATCCATCTCTCTCTATGTACCTCCCGCTCTCTCCCACTCTCTCTCTCCCTCTCTCTCATGTCTCTCCCTCCCACCCCCTCTCTCTCTCAATTCTCTCCCTCTGGAAACCTACCTAGGTAACTCTCTCTTTGTCTCTCTCCCCTCTCTCTATCTATACCTCCCACCCTACCTAGATAAGTCCCTCTCACTCCACCCCCTTCTTTCTCTACCTCTATCAGGTCACTCCCTCCAACACCCTCTCCCTGTCTCAAGTCTCTCACTCACACGCCCTATCTCTCACACTCCCTCTCATTGCCTATCTCTCAAGTCTCTCCCTCTCACCGCCCTCACACTCTCAAGTCTATCGCTTTGGAACCCTACCTACATAACTCTCTCTTTCTCTTTGTATATCTCTCTCCCCTCTCTCTCTCCCTCTCTCTCTCTCCATCCCTCTATCCCTCCCACCCTACCTAGCTAAGTCCCTCTCACTCCAACCCCTTCTCTCCCACTCCCTCTCTCTTAAACTCCCACTTCCACCCCCTCTGCCTCTCTCCAAACTCTCTCTTTCTCTTAAAATTATCCCTCCCTCTAAAGACATACGTAAATACATACAGACTTACATAAACACAAGCATAATACATATGCACATACAATCCTACATCCATAAAAGCATACACACATACATGTGTAGATACAATCTTACATACATACAATATACATGCATTGATACATACAGGCATATGTACATACATACAAGCATGCATACATGCATACATACATGACATACAAGCATACATGTACATACAAACATAAAAATATACTTTCAATAGACTGAAATTTAACATAAAGAAGGACATAACACGAGCGAATTATAACGCACTCGCGTTATGTGTTGGTTGACATGTTTCTCGCAAAAGCAAAAAACCATGTCAAAACTAAGATATAATGTGAACGTGTTATAACGCGATCACGTTATATCTTTCTTTGCGAATCCTTAAGCCTTAGGATTGGTATTTGCCTTAGAATACCAACCCAAAGGCTTGGAGGACATTCCCAATGACCAAAGATGTGTTTTTTTGCAAATTTTACAATATTTCACATATTCAAGTTCGTGCTCACCGTCAGGATTGCATGTGGCTCAATATCAAACAAATTGAACATTTGGGTAATGCTATGTTCTCTCTTAGCTACCCAACAATGTTTTTTTTTTCACTTTCTAACAATGTTAAGCCTTTCATTCATAATTTATTTTGGTTGTATATCTCATTTTTGGAAAAAAACAGTGTTTGGTGTTTTTTCGCTATAAATTAACCGCTCATCAAAATTTCAAATAAATTACATTTTTAGAAACTAGACTCCATTCTACAATTTTTTAAAAAATCAATTATTTTCCAGAATTTATAGGGGTAGCACGGCCAAAATTTCATTTTTCAGGAATTTAGTAAAACATCAAATATTCATTAAAAAATTATCAAAAAAATCATGCATCAACTACATACTGTTAGTTAACTTTTGATCGTTACAATTTTAAAAATACTAAAAAAAATTTCACCGTATGAGGGTTGTACAAGAGTTGTTTTGTTATGTTAATCTAACAAAAACAACACCAATTTGTGTACGTCCCTCTTTTGAACCCCTTAATCTCAACCATTTTAAAAAAAATTAATAGTTTAGAAAGTAGACTCAGAGCACTTCGATCCTTTTTTTTTCCATCTCAAAATTTTGAATGTAACTATCCTCAATTTCATGTCCAAGGTCAATATTTCCTGATTTCATAAAAAAGTTGTCGACTTAAGTCCCCTTTTTGGGAACCATCTTGGTGCACATACCCAAGTATTAACCTTGAATTAACACCTATTGGAGATGAAAATGGTGAGATAGACATATGTAATACAATCTGGCTTGAAAGGCTCACTTTGTCAAAGAAGAAAGTTTATTGGATAGTACAAAGACAACATTTGTACGCAAATTGCATAGAGAGCCCAATTTTGCAAAACCTAACAACCACACAACCAAGGTGTACTCAAAGTTTTCTTAGACTCAATATAATGAATAAGCATGTCAAAAATTATATTTTTTATTTTTTATATCAATAAATATATATATTTTACCTGTGTAAGTATTTATTGGTGTGTTTTTGGTCTTGAGGATAATAGAAATAAATATGACGACAAAAAAAAATATTTACCCAATAAAAGGGTTGTTAAACCTACTTTCATGTTATGATTATGTATGATAGGTCAAATGTTGTCGTTATTACATATAACAATTTCAATCATTGTGATGTTAATGGTGAATTTTGCTATGAAAAAGATGACCCTTCTAGTGATCTAAAAAGTAGTGTTCAACTAATATTGTTAAATGAATGTAAATCGTATATTGAATCTTTATTACTAATGTGGGTGGGGATTAACACATGTGAACAACACTATTTAGACAATGCTTTGACTCGATGAATAAGAGTGATACATGTTTATTCAAGAAAGATGTTTTGAATGCATGGAAAAGAATACACTCACTTCAATCCCCAAAAAATGAAGATGTAAAAAGTGTAAACATGTGGCATGTAGAGGAGAAAGATATCTTGTACTATACAAGACCAAAAAATGTAAAAAATATTTTATTTGTTATAGGCATCCAAACACTATGGATGTAAAAAAATATGGTGAAACATTTACATAGCTCAAATATTAGAATGGATTTCACATTATCAATGAATAAATATGGTGTAAATAAAATAATGTTAATTATATTTATGTATGTTAATGAAATCATTAATTTATCATAGTAAAAATATAATAATTTATCAATAATTTATTCATATGTAGTACAATTTATATGCCTTGCTTGTATTATATGAACAAGAGGTTAGTATATCTATTGCATGAGTCATATTCTCAAGAAAAAAATCGAGGATATAAATGAATGGCTGACAAAAGCTTATAGAAGAGGGAGAAAATGTAAAAAAGATTGGAATGTCAATATATTTATGACAAATGATGATTGTGTTGAGATTGAAGCAATCAAATTCTTATTGGCCTTAATATTTTATTTAAACTAAAGTAAACTCATCATAATTATTTAATACTTAGTCTATAAAAACATATATTTCATAATTAACAACAAAAACTACTATCAATTTAACAATTAATTTTTTTTAGAATGTTATTTATGAGTTTTTATAATGTAGCTTGTAGATTATTCTTTGATTACCATGTAATTTTATGTATTTGGCATGATGTAGGGCATGGTTGAAGAATGTATACAAGCAAGTCAATCTTTAATTAAAATATACAAAATAGTTGAACATTACATGTTTGAATCTCATAGTTTGATATTATGTTTTATAATTCTGGCATGTCAATAATAAGGATGTTAAAACTAATATGTTCAATAGATTGGGTGAGATAATATATAAAATGAGTGATAATAAAGACATCACTACTCATTTCATAAAAAAATCAAATAAGAGAAGAAATTTATTAATTAATTTCAAAAAAAATGGTTTCATGATAAGACTTGTATTAGTAAGCTCATTAAATTATTCATTATGATTTTCATGCATTTGCATTGTTCAAATTATTTTTATTTATACTAAGATATCATTTTGTTTGTTTGTATGGTGATATGAGTAAAAAACTATAGAAGTTTCCCTCATGCAAATCAAGAAACTAATGCTTCCATAGAGTCGTACCACTTTCACATCAAGAGTGAATATTTAAGTGATCATGCTAAGATATGCATGAGAAAAATAGATTGACTTATCCATACATTTTTTCATAAGATAGAGTCTTTCTATAAAAATAAAATATATTTGTAATTATCTATGTTTCTGACTAACTTAAAAAAAATGTTACACAATTTCATTAGAGAAGTCAAAAACAATAGCAGATGTAGATTGTTGTTCATATGATCTCCTCCCTAACACGTATAAGATAGGAAGTCAAATAGTTCCAACAAAATGGTATCTTGTTAGAAAATTTAAACTAGATTTGAATGTGTGAATGTGTGTCTGTTAGTGGGAAAAGAAGGTAAACATGTGCAAACATGTGTTAAATATTTTAGATCTTTTTAAAAGAAACAAAAAAATGAGCAAGATCAAGTTCTTAGTATGAGTCATTTGAGAATTAAGTTTAATATTTATATGTTAAATGATGTTTATATTTTTATCAAAGGTAACTAAATTAATTTTATTTAATTATAGATGATGTTACTCCATTGTTTGATGACGATGGAAATGTTAGAGGGGGTTTTCATCATGAAAATAATAACATTGGTAATGTTAATATGGTCTTTATAATTAAATATCAATTGATTTTTTATGGTTATCAAAATTAATTAAATCCAATTATAGATAGGTGTAATCAAATAGAAGATCAATATGTGCTTGGATTGTCACAGGTAAAGACCAAAAAATAGGTAAATTTCAATGTCACTATTTTATAATGAAATATTAAAATGTTTTTAAATATTGTTTAGATTTAATCATTTTTATTTCTATTACAAATGGTTGGAAATCATCTGATTCATCAAATGACATCTTTAAAAATTTCATTGGTTATTTAAATCATCTGCTCCAAAATTAACCAACTAGCGAAGATGAAAAATATTTTTGATCAATGTATTGGGATATTGAGAAAATATATGCATACATCTCTTCCTCCCTCTTTCAAATTTATATCAATCCCTAACTCAAAAAACATGATTACAAGATGAATATTACCATGGCTTAGTCCAAGCAAAAGGCACAAATGTTGTTCTCTTCATCAAAGAGACAATGCCATTTCTAAAGACTTGAATGAAACAATTATGTATAAAAAATTCCAATTCCCCTCTATAAGATGTAGAAAGAAAAAACAAAATCATTAATCACTTAGACTCTGCAATATAATAAGAAAGAGTTATTATCATGCAACAACACAATGAGTACATTTATTGAAAAGTATTTTAGTAGTTTGCATAACAATACTTCTTATTTTTATTTCATATATTAAATATGTCATGTAAGTTGGAATGATCAAGAAAGTACTTGATGACATCAATTACCTTTCTCTATTGATCTAAACTAAACAATAACAAATGAAATACAACTTATAGATGGTAATTTTTTAGCTATTAAATATATTTATTAATTTTATAGATAATTATTCCATTCCAGCCTCTAACCAAATTTTTTATATTTAATCAAACAAACAAGATATAATTTGTGAAGATAAACCATCAAAACTCAGTGTTATCCCCATTCCAAGTAATTAGAAAATTTACTATTCTTATATTAATTACATAATGTAATCTTACACTTAATTTTTTTTAATCTATGTTGATGTATTAAATGTGAATATCACTGTAGCTTTAGTGGATCAACAAAATAGTAGAAAACATATGTTACCTTTTTCTATTGATCTTAACTAAACAAGAACAATGAATACAATCCAAAGTGGAGATTGTATAGAAATTATAGAACCAACTTCAATCTTATGTATTTAATTTATAAATTATTTTTTTCAAAGTTGATGTGTTAAATATGCATGTTATTATGGCTTTAGATGATCAACAAAACACTCAATAATATATGTTACATTTTTCTATTGATCTTAACCAAACAACAAAAACAACAAATATAATGTAAAGTAGAGATGGTAACAATATGGTGATTGAATTTTTTAAAATTATATTAAATATGTTTTTATTTGGTGGCCTAATTTATTTACTATTAAGATAATTAATCAACTTTGTGGTTTGACTTATTATTGTGCAATCAATTTTGCATCCATCAAGTGTGAGGAGGCTAGATTTTGATGATCCACAAGTTTTTGATCCGCCTAAGACATATGATCAATTGGACTATTAAAATTTAATTTGTAGCTATTCAACATGCATATTGTATATAGGTCTTGAGATGGCATATGTAACATTTTATAAAAAAATATTTTGAGTTGATATAAATACCAATTTTGTATATATGTAGAGAATTATTTTACACTTTTATATACAAAAATTGATATACAATACAATTTTTTCTTTATGTGCATGTTTTTAAGCTTTAAAAATTTATATTAGAATGTATATTCACTTTAGAATGGTTGATTTATAAAAAATAACATGTTATAGATTTTTTTCTTGTAATCTTACTCTACATGATAATAGTCATAAATAGATATATGATTGTCTTATAATAACATGTGACCATTTCTCTATTAAAATGTCATAATTAGTAATAATTAATATAAAATAAGCATGATGACAATCATATGACATATATATTTATCATTTCTTTTAAATTCATGCTAAATTATGATATTTGTTCAATATTTAATTTTGCTAAATTATACTAACATGTTATGGCAATGTTAGGGCATTGAGAGATCAATTTTCAATAAGAAATATTATGTCAAATCCACCAAGATTCATCGTGATCTTGTGCTATGTTGAGACATCCTCGTGTGTTTGTGGTTTTCCAACATCGGCCCCATCCAAGCCCTTTTGAACTTTATGAAATATTGGACTAACCTTTCTTGTTTGTTGTGTCAATCTTATGCATGTGATACGAAGTCACCTTGATTCCTTATACCTTGGTGCATAGTATCCTATGCTATATAAAATTAAGTGCTCACTATGTGGCAATGTAATTTATAATATCAAATTGTTCAATCCTCCATCTTACCATCTGCCATTCTCATTCCCTCATATTTCATCTTCATTCCTATTATATCATTCCTAATCATTGATTTTGAATGTGCAAGTGTGTCCCACCATCACCTTCCTCATCAGGTTGGTTCAATTTTGGTTGGTACACTAGGGTTACACCTATCATCTATCCATCTTTTCACCATTACACAATCATTTTGTTTGTAATAAGTTTTTTAAGATTTGTTATTCTAAGCGTCTTTTCATCATTTCATTTACATTAGGTTTTTTAAGATTTGTTATTCTAAGCATTTTTTCATCATTTCATTTATAATAAATTGTCTAAGATTTGTTATTTTAAGTATCTTTTCATCATTTCATTTACATTAAGTTGTTTAGGATTTTCTATTCTAAGCATTTTTTCATCATTTGATTTGTACTAAATTATTTAAGATTTGTTATTCTAAGCATTTTTCCATCATTTCATTTGCATTAACTTGTTTAAGATTTTTAATTCTAAACTTCTTTTCATCATTCCATAATCATTTCATTTTCATTAATTTGCTTAAGATTTGTTATTCTAAGCATCTTTTCGCCATTGCACAATCATTTCATTGGTATTAAGTTGTTTAGGATTGGATATTCTAAATATTTTTTCATCATTACATAATCATTTCTTTTGCATAAAATTATTTAAAATTTATTATTTTAAACATCTTCTCATTTTAGATTGCATAAATCATTTTTGTGGAATTCTCATTACATTGCATTACCCATACATTATCATTATGTCATTAAGTTCATTTAACATATTCTATCTCATCGCATTTTAGTTCACTTTACATTGTGTTAAGTTTATTTACCATCTATCATTGCATTACACATTAATCCATTTACATTTCATTTGCATTTGCATCTATATGTAGAATTAAATGCATCTTTCTTCACATCATTAGGAGTGAAGAGATTATCAAAAGTAATGAATCCTCTAGGGAGCTTATTAGTCTTCAACTAAATAATTTGATGGGTGCTACCATAATAGTGGTTTATACTTTCTAGGAGATCCTATTTTTTGTTGAAATGTAACACCCCACCACATAACCCTAGAGGACAACGCAAACACAAAAAATGTGTAATATTTTCTTAAAAAGTGTAATTAATAACAAGTAAAGTGCACTACACTTAACACATAAATCCTCTAAGGTACACGACACCGCTTACATCTGAATCCCATAACATATAAAAATAAACTAAACCATAGCATATACATAATACTCATGAATTAAAGAACATACGTTCCATAGCATTAAATACATTCCATAAGATATAAAGTACATAAATAATCATCCAAAGATTGCATTCATTCCATAAAGCAGTTACAACTTAGCTCATTTGCAAAATGAAGAAGATCATACAATAATGTTACAATAACAATTATACAAGAATTCTCCTCAAATACAAATGAGGAGTAGTACAAATACAAAGTATCCATCTGATATAATAAATCATAAGAAATGGTACAAATCAATAGGAACATGTGATCTCTTTGATTTGGAAGATCCCACCATCATGAACATGAAAAGGAAACCCAACGGTGTAAGGTGCACATTCCACCCTTAACCATGTGGTATTTGAAGGCCCACCCCCCATGCTAGGAGATAGTAAAAAGGATTCCTAGGTAGAACCAACAACCTCTAGACATAGGCAATACACAAGACAAAACCATACAAGTACTATATTTAATATAAAGGTTACATTGCTTCTAGAGTAAAATAATCAAGTATATCAACTGCACAAAACATGCCATTGTCATAGGAGGAGTGTCATCACAAAGTTTCATGGGTTATCTTAGCAGATCTTCTTAGGCCCTGACCCCCATCTTGGGTTACCCTGGTAGCCTCTCATGACCCTTGGTCCCACATGCAAACCAATGTGGAATCAATTATCTTTCAAAGGGACAAGATAATGATCTTGCCATTTTAGTCCTTCTCATCTCATCCCAAGTCTAAACAAGCCCTTGAGTCCATGAGCGAGGCACAATTATCTTGTAATGCCCCACCACACAACCTTAGAGGAAGTTGCAATTAACAACTTAAACAGGCTATTTTTTTTTGTTTAAGTATAATTAATCATGCAAGTTCTCTACCCATTACCAACAACCTCTAAGGTTACGAGACAAAGGTTATAGAGAACCTCAACAAAAAACATGAATCTAAACCATGTCAATTATTTAATTAAGAAATAAAACACATAGATTCCAATTAAGATAAATCATATCAAGCATAAGAGATAATTTTCAATTAAATTTATCCATAATTAAATATTATAATTACATTTCTCATTCCCAAATAAGGCAAGTCCAATAAACATGATTACAAATTACAAGTTTCCACCTCGATAAAAAATGAGGGGTAATAAATCACAAGAACAACTGAAATGAAATAAAGCAAGAACTCAAATTGAATCCCACGAGCTCTCCAACTAAAAATATCGTCCACACGAACATGAAGAAATCCCAATGGATTAAAGTGCATTCCACCCAACCAAGTGGAACCCAAAGGCCCACCCCCTGTGCTAGGAGATAGTAACAAGGAATCCTAGCCAAGACCATCTACCTCTAGACACAGGCTAACACATAACTAAACCAAACTGACACAACCAATCACATGTACCTCACAAGTACAACATGAGTACAAATTAGGCACAACATAAGTACAACTCGGGTACAACTCCACATGGTCATATTGCTTCTAGATACAAAGCAGAACAAGTATGTTACAAGAACCATATACCAACTGTTGTCACATCAGGTATGTTAAGGGAACCATACCCAAAAACTCAAAGTACTAATAGAACACACACAAATAAGGTATCTAAATGTCCAGAAATGCATCAAAGCAACATAACAACACAAGGACACACTGTCCAACCGGAAGGAAAAATGGAGGGGTAGTACATCCTCCCCCCCTAGGGTTAGGCTTACTCCTGGAAGCCTACAAACAAGTAGGGATATAACTCCCTCACCCATAATGCATCAAATCAAAACCTCATCTACACACCAAGGTATTAAGTGAGGTACACAACTTAAAATCCTACACAACTAAAAGCTTAATGGCTCCATCATAATCCCAGAGTATCCAGTGTTTAAACTTGGCTCTAATACCATGTGTAACACCCCACCGCGCAACCCTAGAGAAAGTTGCAATTAACGACTTAAACAAACTATTTTTTTTTGTTTAAGTATAATTAATCATGCAATCTCTCTACCCATTGCCAACAACCTCTAAGGTTACGAGACAGAGGTTATATAGAACCTCAACAAAAAACATGAATCTAAACCATGTCAATTATTTAATTAAGAAATAAAACACATACATTCCAATTAAGATAAATCACATCAAGCATAAGAGATAACTTTCAATTCAATTTATCCATAATTAGATATTACAATTACATCTCTCATTCCCGAATGAGGCAAGTCCAATAAACATGATTACAAATTATAACTTTCCACCTTGATAACAAATGAGGGGTAATAAATCACAAGAACAACTAAAATGAAATAAAGCAAGAAATAAAATTGAATCCCACGAGCTCTCCAACTAAAAATATCATCCACGAACATGAAGAAAGCCCAACGGATTAAGGTGCATGCCACCCAACCAAGTGGAACCCAAAGGCCCACCCCCTGTGCTAGGAGATAGTAACGAGGAATCCTAGCCAAGACCATCTACCTCTAGACGCTGGCTAACACATATTTGAACCAAACTGACACAACCAATCACATGTACCTCACAAGTACAACACAAATACAACATGAGTACAACTCGGGTACAACTCTACATGGTTATATTGCTTCCAGATACAAAGCAGAACAAGTATGTTACGAGAACCATACACATAGAATCAAATACCAAATGTTATCACATCAGGTATGTTAAGGGAACCATACCCATAAAGTCAAATACCAACTGTTGTCACATTAGGTATGTTAAGGGAACCATACCCACAAAGTCAAAGTACTAACAAAACACACATGAATAAGGTATCTGAATTTCTAGAAACACATCAAAGCAACATAACAACACAAGGACACATTGTCCAACTAGAAGGCAAAACAAAGGGGTATTACATATCTAGTTAAGTGTTTATAGCTACCCTTTCTCCTAATATATTTATTAAATTTCCACTGAATTAACTAACTCTCACATGAGTTACCCTGGCACCACTTTGTGTGTCGGACCCTATTGAAAGCCACTCCCCTATAGACAACACATGGATCTAATCCATTACCCAAGGGAAAAAAAGTGCACAAAATCAGATAATAAATTTCAATCCAAAATATAAGAGGCAACACATCCCTGTTTGTAGTAATCGAGTGTTTAACTAAATACAACCAAGTGAACTACCCAAGGGAAATCAAAAGGCTGAACCAAAAATCACAACAACCCCCAATAATAATCATACAACATCTGGAAGACTTACAACACAACTAACCGATTTCCCAACTAACGTGAACAAAAGAAGTCACAATTATAAAGGCAATTCGAGCAGGAAATAAAGCTACCATTAAGATTTCCTAAATCCAATTTTCATTCCAAGAACAATAAATCATTGCTCAAATAATCCAACTTAATACCATTTCACTTATAAACAACACATAAATTAAATCTAATATTTTAATTCAATTCCCAATTTCATCAAATTAAAAATCAATTTCCTCTTAAAACATTTCATTTTGAAATTATCTAGTTTACACATTACATGCATTTACTTAAAGTATCATTTAAATATATATTTAAATATATATATATAATATATATATACATAAAAAAATATATTATTTAAATATTCTTAATAAATTACAATATCCAAAATATACAATATTAAATATATATTCAAATATACATATATACATATATAATATATATATTATATTTTAAAATCTAAAAAGAACCATATTAATATCCAAGGCGATTATTAAAAGTGCAGACGAAACAATCTATTGTCTTCCATTAATATTGGCAGCATCGATTGTTCAACACAATTGACTCCCATTGTTAGGGGTGCGACTATGAAGAGGGTAGTGTTGGGCACTGCCTCCCCACATCGCCTCCCTATGGGACAGCTGTGGGGACAACCCCACCCTCCCCTAAAAACATTTAAAATATTTCCTCATATTAAAACCTATGGAAATTTCAATCTGCCATACAATTTTCAACATTCTGGGTTTTCCAGATCAATTTCAATCTAGTAATTTTATATAAATATAAGCATATATATATCTATATATGTATGTATATATATTAATATATATCTATATATATCTATATATTTATATAATTCATCAACATGATTGCCCAGTTGGGAAAAAATTTCACAAAAATTTCTATAGGAAAGGATTTACAAAATTTACAAAGGTTTTCTATTTCTTCCAGAGGTTTTCAATTTCTCGATCAAATAGATCTAATTGGGAAAACAAAAAAATCATTAAGCTTTACAGGAAGATCTTTTCCCATACGAACAAGTTTTTTCCCAAATCATTCCTACAAAGAATTTCCAAACCTTCTATTGCTTTCCCTCAGGGATTTCTATTGTTTAAAAATAAATTCCTATAGAGGCTCTAAAACTTTAACGACAATTGTCCAATTCCAAACAAAACAAAGCTTAAAACAATTTATGCAGAAGCTCTAAGCTTTCACGATAGTTTTTCGAACACGACAATCTTTCAATTTTTCAAATAATATTAAAGCTTCTAAAAAAAAAAAATATTCCTCTTTGTACAGACAATCTTTCCAAATTGCATATAAATAAAAATAATTTAAAGAACCTATTTCTGGAAGCTTGGGGAAATGATGTTCGAAGTAGAGCTTCGGCTTTAGATTCCAATTTACCAAAGCTTCTTCCAAATTATTTACTTTTCCAGAAAGATGAAAACAAAACTAGAGCCAAATTTTTCCCGAGAACTTCTTCCCCACTTTTCAACCACAATTTTCAACAACCTCCTTCAATTTTGAACAACCTCCCCACAATATTTTTTCTCATTGTCATGAAGTAGCCTTTTTCCTCTTTTAGTTTGTAAGGCCTAGCCTTGTGTGTGACTCATTCTGCTCTATATTCTTATGTGCATTCCTATAACCAAACTGTTAGATAGATTCAAGGTGATAAGTAAAGTGATTATGTGTTGTCATTTTATTAATTCTAGTTGGGATTATGTGGTTATTGTTACCTCTTGGATGCAATATAAAACCCTATTTAAACATTTAGTATGTTATCATAGTGAACAATTCTTGAACTCATTAAATTCCTTTCTTGAAAATAACTCTCTTTGTTCATGTGTTGATTCCTCTAGAAGTAGAGTTTTTAGTAATTTGAGTCACTATTTGTCATTGTTTAACTCTATGGAAAATGAAGGATGCATTTTGGATTGAGGTATGCAGTTTTCATATTTAAAAATAGGAAGTATGATAATAGTTGATGCTACCATATTCTCCAACTACGGTTTAACCCAATTTCTTTTAGATATTTCCTTAACAAGATTTATATTGTGGATATGATAACTATTGTGGGTATCTTCAACTATGTTATGTAAGACATATAGGTTACATCACATTATAATAATTTTATGTTTTGTATAATCCATATCATCTTTGCCACTTATTACTCCAACTTTCCAATATTATGATAAATAATAATATTGAGTATGTGGAACATAATTCCTATTATATATTTATTCTTGAATGCAAGCTATTTCATTACTTCTTGTAATACAAGAGATTATTTAAATCCTACCAAGTTCTTTTAGGGATACCAATTAATTTCAAGTTTATCATAATTAGCAACTCAATATATATATAATATATATTATACATCATCTGTGATTATAGTTAATTATCCCTAGACATCTACTCATTGTTGTTGAGTAGTGGCAATATTTAGAATGCCCAAGTGAGGTTAGTTTTATAGTAATTATTTATTAATAAGGTCATGTACCTCCACCAAGAAATAAGCCCATTGGTTTTTCATTCATTATGCAAGATTCTAAGCTCACATTGTTGAATTAGATAAATTGATAAAATCAAACACCTTAATGGATTAGAAAAAAGAAGAAGGAAGAATCTTGCATACTATTTTATATTCAGATTCATGGCAATGAATTCTTGAATTCATAATTAAATAATACAATATAAACTCTGTAGCTCAGATATGCATAAGTTAGATTAAAAGAAAAAGAGAACTTAAATGCTATAAGTCTTAGTCAAATTATTAGTTAGTGTAAAAGATTGTGGAAAATATTGCCTTGAGCTTAAGAATTAAAGAGTTATCATGCACTACCGATAACAAAAAGGATTGTCATATCATCCTTAAGCAAATGGAAATGATTGAGGCATGCTACTACAAATTCTCGTATAACTAAATAGGTAGAGGCATTAATGGAAGATAATATAGTTATCACTTGTCTGGCTTTATCAACTAGAACTTCCATCAACGAATCCGCAAAGATAAGTGCATTATGATAAGCTACCTACCACATTGTACAAAAATCTTCGTCGCCACGTTAAGACAGGAAGCCTTTTTTGGTTGATGGGTGGAAATGTAAATGGGGGCATAAATGCTATTGGATCAAGGGATTTATGGGAAGCATGCAGAGCCTTGCAAAAGGAGGTTACCTACAAAAAAACTAAATTATTACCAAATGATAGGCTAGGGTATCACGTAAGTACTATGATGAGGAGAAGAGGTGTGTGTTAGGGGTGATTGGACTGAATGAGGGGGCAGTGTTGCAGGGTGTATAGAGTTTGGGAGTTCTAAAAAAAAAATTATATTCTCTATCTCCTATTTTTTTGGGGGGGATCTAAAGCATCCGTTCACCTGGGAGGGAGCAACGAAAATGATTTGATTAAGTTCTCATTTCGGTCATTAATGGGATGGTGGATTTCTTGATTGAATCTTGTGGGTTAATATATTAAAGAGGAGGAGGTCGAGATCAGGGATGAATGAATGGCATATGGATTTGGGCAGTTCATGCTCATCGAATCTTTCAACACCAGATGAGGATTGACATTAGCAAGTAGGTTCTAAACATCTACTTCATTCTGAAATTTTACTTCATGTTTTCTTAGGCCTTTTAGAGGAATTCCAATTGCGGATCTCCTGCAATCAACACCTCTTTGAGAAAACATTTCTTTCAAGTATTATGCTAAACTAGTTTAGTGTCTTGTCTATGCTTCCTCATTTTACATACTTGTCTACCATAGCATTACACTATAGATGGATCTACATACCCTATCTCGAAGCTCCCATACTAGCTCAGACAAGGAGGCTCGCAAAATTTGTGGAGTCTGCCTCTATACTTGTAAATGGTATTTGTGTGAATGTTTATGAAGCCTCTCCTTAAACCAATTTTGCGCGCCTTCTGCAATCAATGCACTCCATGAGACCATACTTCATTGAGGCATTCTTGTTATCCACCGCACCTTTCTCAATCCACATGTTTTCTATTTTAAATGAATATAATGCAAATTGTATGCTATTTAGACTACAGTTGCAACACTTAAGCTTTCATTTCCAAGTCTTTGGATGCATGATAGACTCTGCGCAATCAGGTCAAGGTTATTTTCTGATGGTTTCAACGCGTATTTAAGATGGATCTCTGTATGAAGTTTTTTTCGCTTCTCTAACCTTCGTCTTCATACCCCTATACTCTTCTTGTTAAGGATTGAACTTGGATTTAGACTCGTGGATATTGGTGTTTGTGCTATATTTGGATATAATAAAAAATTGCGGCTTAAATTTAACTTTTAATGGGAGCATAAATCGTTAGTTCTATAGATAATATCATCATTTTTTTTAATTGAAACCCAAGAGGACATGTATCCCTTCTTATTTGTAACCCAACAAAGATAAAATTTATATCAAAAGAGAAAAGAAAACAAATCAACATAATTATAGTTCATGTTTGGTTATATCATTGATTTTTCAAGAGACCTGAAAGTTTATTTGTCCAGAGATGTAAAGGGTACCAATAAGGCCCATTCATGCCTCCAAATTTTTATACTCGTTAACACACTCGAATGTAGACTTATCTCAATGTCATTATTTTTATTCTGTTAATAATTATCATAATATGTATAAGTTGGGCGGGCTATTTGAGACTAAGGAAGTTAGACTTTTCACGCATGTTCTCTTTCATGTTGGTTTTCAAATAGCTTGTTCCTTTCCAAACTAGATTATACTCATCAATGTCTTCAATACCATTCTTGTCAAAATAAAAAATGACAATGACGATAGATTTGTGTTTGTGGATTAGTGATAGTTCACCTATATTTTGATTTCACTAGCCAATATTACGAAGACAATCGTGTTTATGCTCAAGTCCGAAGTAGTTTGTCCTTTGTGTAGTAGTTATCATAGTTATATTTGTTGCTTATTGTGTTATAAACGTACTTAAATATAAAGTGTTAATATTCAATGGTATTTGCATATGTATAAGAGAATATATACATATACAAATATAAATTTATAAATTTAATTCTATGTTAATTAGAGTTGAATCTTATATAATTCAATTATAGTCTTAACATAAAAAAATAAAATAATAATATTAAACTAAATAAAAAGAATATCATTATCATAATTTTGATCAATTATTTGTTACCAAAAAGGCATCGATAACACATGATTTTTTATTTTAATCCATGACTAGTACAATTTGGTATAATCTTGTTGATATTTTGAATTACTCTAGATGTATAGTATTAAGTTATCATGATATTGTCGCTATTGAACAAGCATTAAAGACTCTTGGTATTAAAGAAATTTCATTGTTGAACTAGGAACAATGTTCTCCAGACAACATTTCAATAAAATCTTATTTTTGAAATTGTTAGAAAAGCTTATCATTATTGATTATATTATAATCAACAAGTCAAGAAAGATTATGGTTTGAGTATCCCTTACAAATTTTGCTAAAAAATAAATATATTCAACATATTGAATTATTATATGGATATCACCACTTGAATGATCTTCGAAATATTTTCATACATAAATAATCTAGCCAGTAATACACGATTTTATATCATTGAGTCGTTAAGTTTTAAGCTTTATTTTGTTTAAGAATTGCATTGCTATTGAGGTGATATACGTGGACAATGAGTCATATCTATTAGAATTTTATTTGTATTAATGAATATTCATAAGCATAATTTTATCCTTCATGATACAATAATTGAGGGTGTGAGACAAGATGCATATCATTTGAACAAACCTTGTTGCTAACTAGTTCTTCCAAATTAAATATGTTAGAATATAATGACAAGGAAACTTGTATTAATGATTCTATGGCCAACCAGAGCGTGTTTGGAAACCCTTATATATCTATATTTTTATTTATTTTGAACTCTTTCTAGATACAATAAATATGAATACATGTAATAATCATGATTAATTTGTCAATAAGGGGAGGGTGGTGCAAGTGAATCACTCAACTTAAAAAAAAGATAGGCTTGAATTAAATGGGTTATGTTAAACTCTAATTCTAAAATTAAAGTATAGGGAGAGATACCTTAAGTCTTGAAGAATGTCAAACCTAAAGCATGTGTTATTATTAATGCAAAATGGCGAGGATTAGTGCCAGTGGCCCATGTGTGAGATTGTGATATATAGAGGCCATTTGAACCTAGGATATAGGTAAATTTGGAACTTTAATTTCTTTACAAACTCAAAGTAAATATCCTTGGAGTATGTTTCCTAGTATATCCTTACCTAAGACTCAGATCCCTGGCTTCACCTAAGTGGGTGGCAGTCGACTTTGGAACTGTCTGGGGTATTGGGCCCTAGAAAGGGTTGCGTACCCGCTTTTACGGTTTATAATTAATGGTATAGTGGTGTAAGACGAATTTGAGTAGAGTATCAAGTTTAGCCCATGTCAGTGTCGATGTTAATCCATATTTTTAAACCAGTGATTATATTTCCATGTTATTCAACCATGTGGGAGATGGTTGAAGTCCGATAGTCAAACTACGATGCCTCTACGAATTATATACATAGGCAAGGTCATCTGAGACGAGCCCCCAAGGACTAGGTCTGTCCCCTAGGATTTGTTCTCTTATTATTCTTGTGATTACTACTGATATATATATATATGTTATTGTTGACATGTGAAATTAATAATGTTTCACATTCATTTTGGGTTGGATGAACTATCTTAATCTACCTCGGAGATGTGGATTCCATGTCTCCTATCGAACTGACCATGATGGTCTAAGCCTTTTAGTTATCTAACAAAAATATTATAGTTTACAATTGGTTGAAATTTGTATGCTTTCTTGTAGTGCTTGCTTGGTAGCAAACTTTGAGAGTTTTGCAAGAGTATGTCAATGAAATTTGAAATTTGTGTTTTGCCCTTAAAGTTATTTTAGTGTTAAATTTGGGGCATTACATAGTTAATGCAAATATTCTCTTTGAGAATTAATTCCCAACAACAATGTTTAATTTCTCTGACACATGTCACAAATAAAATATCTTTTCAACCAATTCACAGATATTTCCTCTAATATTTTTACAAGATATTTATGCATTTAATAATTCATAATTCACATATAATTTCTAATTAATTTAATTACTTTATAAAATAAATTTAATTCCAAAGATTAAATCACTTTACAAAATAAAATAAAATAAATTAATTAAATCAAATGCAAAGCTTCTAACAACAATAATCAAGATTAATTAAATAATCACTTAAAATATTTTAAGCATTAATTTCCCATAAAACATACCTTGCAAAATAAATAAACAACAAGGCAATGGAAACAACATGACATCAAAACATGACCAACAAAGACTGACGACACAATGTGACTAGGGTTGTAGTTTGACAAGGAAACCTAGTTACTATCTCCCAATCAACTAATACCTACAATCCTGAAATTAAAAAATGTCGTACATGTATATAGATCATAATCAATCACACTGTGAAGAGAAAATCATAGAATTGTAGGGCACTCGCAAGCGAGTGATGCAATCCCGTTCCCTTCACCAATACATTGTCACATCAAAAATGACGAATCTAAATATCAATTATCTACAGATGAGCATACATCAATATCAACTCAAATAAACAACTATGCTAATCCAAAAGCATGTCATAAACAATAATAATCCATAAAGTGTACCATCACATCTAAACATAGAAACCATCATCGCTTCAATGCTAGCGATCTAATAACAACGACATAATATCATGGTCTATCAAAGTAAAAGCACTATCTAAAAACATAAGAAAAACAGAGTAAAACATTGTTTGAAAATATGAGCAAATCGGAGGGGTGCTACATCAAATCACATATTTTTAGAAAATATAATAATTTAAGCCTTGAAAATTTCCATTTAAAGGATTCCAATTGAAGAGGATTTGATCAAACCACCTTATACCAAGCCCCCTTGGATAGAATGTAGCACCCTTCCATTTTTCTCTTTTGATTGGACAATGTTCTTCTTAGTTATATTTTGTTTTCTATTAGTACTTGGACTATGGTACTCAGTTACTATTTGATCACTAACTGTAAAGCGATGTGTATGTTATATTTTGACATGATGATATTTTATTCCGATGTTATCATTATGGCATGCTTTAAATTAGCATAGAGAATATTTGAATTAATGTTGTTTTATGCTTTCAATCATATTATTGATGTTAGATTCATCAGCTTTGTAACACTGTATTGGTGAAGGGGACATAATTGCACCACTCGCTTGCGAGCGTCCTGTGATTCCACGATTTCCTCTTCACGATGTGTTTTATCAAGGTATATATGCACATGTTGGTATACGTATGTTTGCAGGATTACAGGTGTTAGAGTAATTGGTTATTTACTTTATTAATTAAACAATATTTGTTTAATTACTTAAAGTTCCCTTTTACCTCTTTTTCACTTAAGCTAACATTAGGTGCATAATAATTAATTACTTTATTAATTATTATTGTGCAAACCTAGGGTTTTCCTTTTTAGGGTTTTCACCTATATGTGGTTGAAAACTATCTTTTGTATCATTATTCATTTTACATTTTGAGTGAATGCATTGCTCCACATTTTTGAGCATTCTCTTGGTTGCTTATCTTTGCTTCTCCTTGTAACAAGTATTCTTTGCTTGCAGAGGTCACTGGGCTCCTATGAAGTTGTATCTTCTCAACTCCAACATGGTATTAGAGCTTCAGATCTGTAGCTGCTTGTTCTTGTTTTGAGATTTTTGCATTGGAAGCAAATCAAGGGTTCTAAGTTTTTTTTTTGGTGGATTCAACAAATTCCTATTTTTGGGTTCACTTTGGGCCCAAACGAACAATGCCATTGGATTCGCAACACCCAAAAACCCCTAACTCGATTGTCAATTCGTCAATTTTGGTTACAGTCGACCAAGGAAGCAAATTTGTTTTAGGGTTTTGGCCATACGGCCCCAGGATGGGTCGTCCGCAACAAAAACCGTAAAAATAAAATCAAAAATCAAAAAACTAAGGTTTTTTTTAATTTTTTGGTGCGCTGCCCGCACACACCGGTCGCACCGCCTGACGGCCACTGCGCTACCCACAGCACCGCCCACATCTGCCAAGCCGCTCGTGTCCGCCTCGCTGCCCTCAGCCGCCTGGCTCCGCGCTTCGTCGGCCTCCGTTCGCCGAGCTCGCCGATGCCAAGCCCGCCAACCTCCTGTCGGCTCTCCCAGCCCTGTGGGTGGTCACATGGTGACCGCGGGCTTCGCAACAGCTCTAGCCACTGGTCCGCCCAAGCGACCAAGGGCTCTTTTTTTTAGCTCCAAGGTGCTAAAGGGGGTGTGATAGGGATTTTTATGCTTCTTTCATTCAATCGGGCATAAAATGGTCATTTTTTCTCCAATTTTAAAACAAAAATAGGCATTGGAAAGTTGGTTTTGGCACTGATCTGATGGTACAGGAATTTTTTTAAAATTTTACCAGTCTGAATATTATTTTTCTAGTCAAAGTGAGGTCTTCTTTCTTCACTTTCGGGGTCATAGAAGGTGCAAACGGACTCCGTTTTTCAAACTCGAATAGGCGTTGGAAAGCTCTCAACATGCTCTATTTAGATATGTGATTTATTTTATCAGAATTTTCACCAGCTACACGAGAATTTTTTTTGAAGTATTTTTTGCTTATGCATTGATTCCTCCTTCTCAGTTTGTACTAGGGTTTGGGTTTATCTCTTGTGGGGGGTGTTTTTTTCTTGCTTTCTATCATTTATATTAGAAAACCAGAACACCAAAATTCCCAAAAAAATCAAACCCTTCTACATCTTTTGTCTATTCTGAAAGATCACCCAATAATAAAAAAACACAAGCAGGTATAGGTGCAGGGTTTCATGGTAGACTCTTCAGTTGAGCTACTCACATCACATAACTATCACACTTGGAAGTCTTACATGATGAGGCTACTTAGGTCATGAGGGTTGTGGTCTTGCTTAGATGAGGTTCAGCCTTAGTTGCAACGTCCTTTTGAGATTATGCAGCACAGGAACAAGATGGATGAAGCTATGGGTTTGATATGCATGCATGTTTCAGACAGTCTTTTGTTTCACCTTGATGCTTTTTTCACTCCTCGAGCCATGTGGCTAAAGTTTGAGACACTTTTTGGGGCCATTAATGAGTTCTGAGCATTATAGATTGAGGCAGAGCTGACTTCACTATTACTTGAATCATTTCCCACTATTGAGGATTTTTTGAGCAAGTTCAAAACTATCCGCACTATTTTACAGGGTTGTGGCAAGAATAAGACAGACACAGAGTGTATTTACTTGATTCTTTCGAAGCTTCGTGGTCCATTTCAGTTATTTGTGTCATCTTCTATTCCACCATGGATGGTCTGGGTGCCAGTTTTACCATGCCTACCTTTGATTTGTTTTGTGAGCGTTTGTCTCGGGAGCAGTCTCACCTTTCTCAGATGGATATACTCTCAGGATCAAAGAACAAAGCATTGGTTGCTCAGTCACCTACGAGGAAACAAAAGCAAAAATCAAGGCCCAAGAAAGATTTTGCAGGCAGTGAGCATTCCTCCATACCTCCTCCTAAGTCTAATTCTAAACCACCATTTAATCCAAAACATGGGAAATCTTCGAAGTCTGGTGAGTCTTCCTCCAAGACTAAGGAGAAATCAGGAGACACTTGTAGTTTCTGTGGCAAGCAAGGCCATCCAGTTTCCAGGTGTTGGAAACAATTAGAGGCTTTAGAGGAAGCCATGCAGCAGCAACACATCTCCTCACCTCAATCTTCTTCTTCTTCCATAGGGAAAGGCTATGCTCTCACTGCTAGAGCATCAACCAATGGGTCCACTTGGATTTTAGACTTTGGTGCTTCTCACCATATGACTCACACTCAACAGTTGGTCACTTCTCTTGCCTCTTGTGGTACTTCATAGATTGCAATGGGTGACTCTTCACAGCTTTGCGTCTTGGGTTCAGGTTTTGTCTCTTTGGATGGGGGCACTCTATAGGATGTTCTGCTTGTTCCTGACATATCGACGAACCTATTGTTCATTTATCAGATTTGCCACACTGACTCTGGTAAGACAGTTGATTTCTCACCACATGATGTGGTTATTGGGGGCCTCCATGACTCTGATTTGGTTGTGGCTACTGGGAGTGTTGATACTGCATCTCGTCTTTACAGATTTGATGGATTTGAGCCTTCTGAGGGTACAGGTTCATCTCTTATAGCACATGCAGATTCAATGAGTAAGCTTTGGCATGATCGTTTGGGCCATGTCAACTAAAGATATCTTCAGCAGATGAGTACATAGGCACTTGTTCTTGGTCTTCCATAGATTTCCTGCATTGATGGTGTTTGTCATGGTTGTGTGCTTAGCAAGCATCATAGGGATAGCTTTCCGAAGGGAAGTGCCACTTGTCCTTTGGCACCCTTGGAGTTGATTCATAGTGACCTCATGCCATTTCATACTCCTTCTTTTTCTGGAGCCAAGTATGTAACATTCATTGATGACTTCTCTAGACGCACATGGGTGTACTTTCTTAAGTACAAGTCTGATGTCTTTGATTCCTTTCAAATCTTCAAGACATTTGTAGAGAAGCAATCTAGCCTTTCTATTCGACGGATACGTACAAATAATGGGGGGGAGTATGTGAATCAGGTTTTTAGAGGATTTTGTAGTGAGCATGGTTTGCAGCATCAATTTTATGTTCCCTACACCCCTCAGCAGAATGGTGTCGCTGAGAGAAAAAATGAGACTTTACGGGAGATGGCTAATTGTATGATTCAGTCTAGGTCCATGGATTCATCTTTTTGGGTTGAGGCAGTCAATTGTGCCAACTATATTTGGAATCGAATGCCTCACAAGGCGATTCAACATATGACTCCTGAGGAGGTTTGGTCTCATGACAAGCCTGATATTTCATCATTTCGATTATTTGGTAGTGAGGCATGGGCATTTATTCCTGATGCTCAGAGGAGAGCCATGGATCGAAAGAGTCGACCCCTCATTTTTGTCGGCTATTGTGAGGATGTTAAGATGTACAAGTTGTTTTATTTTGATTCCAGAGAAGTCCTTTTTCGATGGGATGTTCAGTTTGATGAGCGCCTTCCTATAGTTGATACCCTGTCTCCAGTGTCTACTTCACTACCTACTCCACCTACTGCAGCTCTTTAGGATTATTTTGAGGATGATTCTGATGAGGATATTGATTATCCTCCATCTCCATCTCCATTTGCTCCACCTCAGAGGCCCAAATGGGCTCGCTTTACTATTGAGGCAGCAGGATCTATGGCTAATGATCCTTCAGACACTCGTCGCACCCGTTTTGATACTGCAGGTTCTAGTCTTTTGAGTCATGCTTTTTCAGAGGATCCTCAGAGGTTTTTAGAGGTGAGAGGTCACCCTGAGTGGGATAGTGCTATGGAGGAGGAGTATTCTTCTTTGATGAGGAATAGTACATGGGATCTTTGTCCTCTTCCTAAGGGAAAAAAGATGGTTCGGTGCCGATGGTTGTATCGCACCAAGTATGCTGCTGATGGTTCTATTGATAAGTATACAAATCACGTCTTGTTGCGAAGGGTTTCTTACAGGTTGAGGGTATTGATTACTCTGAGACATTTTCCCCTGTCACCAAGATGAATTCTATTCGTTTTGTACTATCACTTGCAGTTTCTAGGGGATGGCCCATTTTTTAGAAGGATGTGAAGTGTGCCTTCTTGCATAGTGACCTATAAGAGGAGATCTATATGGAGTAGCCTCAGGTATTTGTGCATGATGCTTCTTTGGTTTGCAGACTTCAACGTTCATTATATGGTCTCAAACAGGTCCCTCAAGCTTGGTATGAGAAGATGGACTCTTTTTTGCTCTCCACTGGTTTCACATGTTGTCATTCTGATCCCACAATCTATATTCAACATCTTGAGGGTGAGATCCTGATTCTTGTGCTTTATGTTGATGATCTTCTCATCATAGGTAGCTCATCCTCTATGATTCAGCATGCTCAGCTAGCTTTGATGGAGTAGTTTGAGATGACAGATCTTGGCCTTCTGCACTATTTTCTTGGTCTTTAGGTGATTTAGTCTTTAGAGGGGATCTCCATTTACCAGTAGAAGTATTCTCTTGATATGCTTCAGAGTTTTGGCATGCTTGATTGCAAGCCTATCCCCACACTTTTTCAGTCAGGGGTTGTTTTGACTACTACTTTCTCCACTCCTTCAGTAGATTCTACACTTTACAGGTAGTTGGTTGGCAGTTTGTTGTACCTGACTCACACTCGTCTTGATCTTTCCTTTGCGGTTGTCCTTATCTCTCAATTCTCCCATGATCCTCATGAGAGTCATTGGCAAGCTGCCAAGCGTGTTTTGAGGTACATTCTGGGCACCACTTCATATGGCATTCACTACACATTAGAGGATCCTCACATTGTTGGCTACACTGACTCAAATTGGGCTGGTGATGTCAATGATCGGAAGTCTACTTCTGGCTTTATTTTTTGTCTTGGCTCTAGTCCTATCACATGGTCTTGCGAGAAATAGACTGTTCATGCATTATCATCTACAGAGGCTGAGTATTGAGCTGTTGTGCTCGCTAGTCAAGAGATTTTATGGCTTTGTCAGTTGATGACTGAGTTTGGTTTTCCTCTTGATAGTTCCACTATTCTTTGGTGTGACAATCAGAGTGCTAGACACATTTCTCGCAACCTGGTGGAGCATCAGCGAACAAAGCACATTGAACTTCATATGCATTTCATGAGATAGTTGATTCAGGATGGTTCTCTCATCTTGGAGTATATTCCCACTGTTGAGCAGGTTGTAGACATCTTCACAAAACCTTTTGCATCTCCACGCTATCTTCAGTTGTGCTTTATGCTTGGGGTGAAGGAAGTTGTCCTTGGAGGGTCTTTATGAGGCCTTCCTTCCTTCATGTTTCTTTCAACATGTTCTTTTATCTCTTTTTGGAGAGGAGTTTTTCCCACTGGGTTTTCTCCTTTTCTTTGTTTCATAGAGATTTCTTTGCATTTGGGTACTTGATTTGGCTTTGTTGTCGAGACCCATTGTTTTTGCTTTCAGTAGCTTCTTCTAGGTTTTAGCTTCTCCCTAAGTCTAACTTAAGGGGGGGTGTTAGAGTAATTGGTTATTTACATTATTAATTAAACAATATTTCTTTAATTACTTAAAGTTCTTTTTTACCTCTTTTTCACTTAAGCTAACATTAGGTGCATAATAATTAATTACTTAATTAATTATTATTGTGCAAGCCTAGGGTTTTCCTTTTTAGGGTTTTCACCTATATGTGGTTGAAAACTATCTTTTGTATCATTATTCATTTTACATTTTGAGTGAATACATTGCTCCACATTCTTGAACATTCTCTTGGTTGCTTCTCTTTGCTTCTCTTTGCTTCTCCTTGTAATAGGTATTCTTTGATTGTAGAGGTCACTGGGCTCCTATAAAATTGTATCTTCTATACTCCAACATGGTATCAGAGCTTGAGATCTGCAACTGCTTGTTTTTGTTTTGAGATTTTTGCATTGGAAGTAGATCTAGTGTTCTAAGGTTTTTTTTGGTGGATTCAGCATACTCCTATTTTTGGGTTCACTTTGGGCCCAAACGAACAGTGCCATTGGATTCGCAGCACCCAAAAACCCCTAAATCGATTGTCAATCCATCGATTTTGGTTACAGTCGACCAGGGAAGCAAAATGTTTTTAGGGTTTTGACTGTATGGCCCCAGGACAGGTCGTCCGTAGCAAAAATCGTAAGAAAAAAAAACTAAGGTTTTTTTTAATTTTTTGGTGAGCTGCCCGCACACACCGGTCGCACCGCCCGGCCACCGTCGCGCCACCCGCACCCACAGCGCCGCTTGCATCCACTACGCTGCCCATGTCCGTCGCGCCGCCCTCGGCCGCCTGGCTCCACGCTCCGTCGACCTCCGCCGAGCTTGCCGACGCCGAGCCCGCCGACCTCCTGTTGGATCTTCGAGCCCCACGAGTGGTCACATGGTAACCATGGACTCTGCCACAGCTCTAGCCCCTTGGTCCGCCTAGGCGACCAGGGGCTCTTTTTTTTTAGCTCTAGGGTGCTAAAGGGGGTGTGATAGGGTTTTTTATACTTCTTTCATTCAATCGGGCATAAAATGGTCATTTTTTCTCCAATTTTAAAATAAAAATAGGCTTTGGAAATCTGGTTTTGGCACTGATCTGATGGTATAGGAATTTTTTTAAAATTTTACCAGTCTGGATATTATTTTTCGAGTCAAAGTGAGGTCTTCTTTCTTCACTTTCGGGGTCATAGAAAGTGCAAACGGGCTCCGTTTTTCAAACTCGAATAGGCGTTGGAAAGCTCTCAACATGCTCTATTTAGATATGTGATTTATTTTATCAAAATTTTCACCAGATACATGAGAATTTGTTTTGAAGTATTTTTTGCTTATGCATTGCTTCCTCCTTCTCAGTTTGTACTAGGGTTTGGGTTTATCTCTTGTGGGGGGTGTTTTTTTCTTGCTTTCTATCATTTATATCAAACAACTAGAACACGAAAACTCTCAAAAAAATCAAACCCTTCTACATCTTCTGTCTATTCTGAAAGATCACATAATAATAAATAAAAAAAGCAGGTACAGGTGCAGGGTTTCATGGCAGACTCTTCAGTTGAGCTACTCACATCACATAACTATCACACTTGGAAGTTTCACATGATGAGACTACTCAAGTCACGAGGGTTGTGGTCTTGTTTAGATGAGGTTCAACCTCAGTTGCAGTGTCCTTTTGAGATTATGCAACACAGGAACAAGATGGATGAAGCTATGGGTTTGCTATGCATTCATGTTTCAAATAGTCTTTTGTTTCACCTTGATACTTTGCTCACTCCTCGAGCCATGTGGCTGAAGTTTGAGACACTTTTTGGGGCCATTAATGAGTTCTGAGCATTACAGATTGAGGCAGAGCTGACTTCACTGTTACTTGAATCATTTCCCACTATTGAGGATTTTTTGAGCAAGTTCAAAACTATCTGCACTATTTTACAGGGTTGTGGCAAGAATAAGACAGACACAGAGTGTATTTACTTGATTCTTTCGAAGCTTCATGGTCCATTTCAGATATTTGTGTCATCCTTCTATTCCACCATGGATGGTCTGGGTGCCAGTTTTACCATGCCTACCTTTGATTTGTTTTGTGAGCGTTTGTCTCGGGAGCAGTCTCACCTTTCTCAGATGGATATGCTTTTAGGATCAAAGAACGAAGCATTGGTTGCTTAATCACCTAAGAGGAAACAAAAGAAAAAACCGAGGCCCAAGAAAGATTTTGCAGGCAGTGAGCATTCATCCAAACCTCCTCCTAAGTCTGATTCTAAACCACCATTTAATCCAAAACATGAGAAATCTTCGAAGTCTGGTGAGTCTTCCTCCAAGACTAAAGAGAAATCAGGAGACACTTGTAGTTTATGTGGCAAGCAAGGCCATTCAGTTTCCAGGTGTTGGAAACGATTAGAGGCTTTAGAGGAAGCCATGCAGCAGCAACACATCTCCTCACCTCAGTCTTCTTCTTCTTCCATAGGGAAAGGCCATGCTCTCATTGCTAGAGCATCGACCAATGGGTCCACTTGGATTTTAGACTCTGGTGCTTCTCACCATATGACTCACACTCAGCAGTTGGTCACTTCTCTTGCCTCTTGTGGTACTTCACAGATTGCAGTGGGTGACTCTTCACAACTTTCCGTCTTGGGTTCAGGTTTTGTCTCTTTGGACGGGGGCACTCTATAGGATGTTCTAGTTGTTTCTAACATCTTGACGAACCTCTTTTCCATTTATCAGATTTTCCAAACTTGCTCTGGTAAGACAATTCAGTTCTCACCACATGATGTGGTTATTCAGGACGTCAATGACTCTGATTTGGTTGTGGCTACTGGGAGTGTTGATACTACATCTCGTCTTTACAAATTTGATGGATTTGAACCTTCTGAGGGTACAGGTTCATCTCTTATAGCACATGCAGATTCAGTGAGTAAGCTTTGGCATGAGCGTTTGGGCCATGTCAACTACAAATATCTTCAACAGATGAGTATACAGGCATTTGTTCTTGATCTTCCACAGATTTCCTGCACTAACGGTATTTGTCATAGTTGTGTGCTTGACCAGCACCATAGGCATCCCTTTTCGAAGGTAAGTGCCACTCGTGCTTTGGCACCCTTCGAGTTGATTCATAGTGACCTCATGTCATTTCACACTCCTTTTTATGGGGTCAAGTATGTACTCACATTCATTGATGACTTCTCTAGACGCACATGGGTGTACTTTCTTAAGTACAAGTCTGATGTCTTTGATTCCTTTCCAATCTTCAAGACATTTGTAGAGAAGCAGTCAGGCCTTTCTATTCGACGGATATGTACAGATAATGGGGGGGAGTATGTGAATCAGGATTTCAGAGATTTTTGCACTGAGCATGGTTTGCAGCATCAATTTTATGTTCCCTACACCCCTCAGCAGAATGGTGTCGTTGAGAGAAAGAACGAGACTTTACGGGAGATGGCTAATTGTATGATTCAGTCCAGGTCCATGGATTCATCTTTTTGGGCTGAGGCATTCAATTGTGCCAACTATATTCAGAATTGAATGCCTCACAAGGCGATTCGACATATGACTCCTGAGGAGGCTTGGTCTCATTACAAGCTTGATATTTCATCATTTCAAGTATTTGGTAGTGAGGCATGGGCATTTATTCCTAATGCTCAGAGGAGAGCCATGGAGCGAAAGAGTCGACCCCTCATTTTTGTCGGCTATTGTGAGGATGTTAAGCCATACAGGTTGTTTGATCCTGATTCCAGAGAGGTCTTATTTCGACGAGATGTCCAATTTGAGGAGTGCCTTCTTGTAGTTGATACCCTGTCTCCAGTGTCTACTTCACTACCTACTCCACCTACTGCAGCTCTTCAGGATTATTTTGAGGATGATTCTGATGAGGATATTGATGACCCCCCATCTCCATCTCCACTTGCTCCACCTCAGAGGCCCAAATGGGCTCGCTTTACTATTGAGGCAGCAGGATCTATGGCCGGTGATCCTTCAGAAACTTGTCGCACCCGTTCTGATACTGCGGGTTCTAGTCTTTTGAGTCATGCTCTTTCAGAGGATCCTTAGAGGTTTTTAGAGGCGACAAGTCACTCTGAGTGGGATAGTGCTATGGAGGAGGAGTATTCTTCTTTGATGAGGAATAGTACATGGGATCTTTGTCCTCTTCCTAAGGGTAGAAAGATGGTTCGGTGCTGATGGTTGTATCACACCAAGTATGATGTTGATGGTTCTATTAATAAGTACAAAGCACATCTTGTTGCGAAGGGTTTCTTACAGGTTGAGGGTATTGATTATTCTGAGACATTTTCCCTTGTCGCCAAGATGAATTCTATTTATTTTGTACTATCACTTGCAGCTTCTAGGGGATGGCCCATTTTTCAGATGGATGTGAAGTGTGCCTTCTTGCATGGTGACCTATAGGAGGAGATCTATATGGAGCAGCCTCATGGATTTGTGCATGATGCTTCTTTGGTTTGCAGATTTCAGCATTCATTATATGGTCTCAAACAGGCCCCTCGAGCTCGGTATGAGAAGATGGACTCTTTTTTGCTCTCCACTAGTTTCACAAGCTGTCCTTCTGATCCCACAGTCTATATTCAGCATCGTGAGGGTAAGATCCTAATTATTGTGCTCTATGTTGATGATCTTCTCATCACAGGTAGCTCATCCTCTATGATTCAGCATGCTCAGCTAGCTTTGATGGAGCAGTTTGAGATGATAGATCTCGGTCTTCTACACTATTTTCTTGGTCTTCAAGTGTTTCAATCTTCTGAGGGGATCTCCATTTACCAGCAGAAGTATGCTCTTGATATGCTTCAGTGCTTTGGCATGCTTGATTGCAAGCCTATCCCCACACCTTTTCAGTTAGGGGTTGTTTTGACTACTACTTGTCCCACTCCTTCAATAGATTCTACACTTTACAGGTAGTTGGTTGGCAGTTTGTTGTACCTGACTCACACTCATCTTGATCTTTCCTTTGTGGTTGGCCTTGTCTCTTGATTCTCCCATGATCCTCATAAGAGTCATTGGCAAGCTTCCAAGCATATTTTGAGGTACATTCAGGGCACCACTTCGTATGGCATTCACTACACATCAGGGGATCCTCACATTGTTGGCTACACTGACTCAGATTGGGCTGGTGATGTCAATGATCGGAAGTCTACTTCTGGCTTTGTTTTTTGTCTTGTCTCTAGTCCTATCACATGGTCTTGCAAGAAGAAGACTGTTCATGCATTATCATCTACAGAGGCTGAGTACCAAGCTACTGTGCTCGCTAGTCAGGAGATTTTATGGCTTCGTCAGTTGATGACTGAGTTTTGTTTTCCTCCTGATAGTCCCACTATTCTTTGGTGTGACAATCAGAGTGCTATACACATTTCTCGCAACTCGGTGGAGCATCAGCGAATGAAGCACATTGAGCTTCATATGCATTTCATCAAACAGTTGATTCAGGATGGTTCTCTCATCTTGGAGTATATTCCCACTGCCGAGCAGGTTGCAGACATCTTCACGAAACCTTTTGCATCTCCGTGCTATCTTTAGTTGCGCTCTATGCTTGGGGTGAAAGAAGTTGTCCTTGGAGGGTCTTTATGAGGCCTTCCTTCCTTCATGTTTCTTTCAACATGTTCTTTTATCTCTTTTTGGAGAGGAGTTTTTCCCACTGGGATTTCTCCTTTTCTTTGTTTCATAGAGATTTCTTTGTACTTGGGTACTTGATCTAGCTTTGTTGTTGGGACCCATTGCTTTTGCTTTTAGTAGCTTCTTCTAGGTTTTAGCTTCTCCCTAAGTCTAACTTAAGGGGGGGTGTTAGAGTAATTGGTTATTTACTTTATTAATTAAACAATATTTGTTTAATTACTTAAAGTTCTTTTTTACCTCTTTTTCACTTAAGCTAACATTAGGTGCATAATAATTAATTACTTAATTAATTATTATTGTGCAAGCCTAGGGTTTTCCTTTTTAGGGTTTTCACCTATATGTGGTTGAAAACTATCTTTTGTATCATTATTCATTTTACATTTTGAGTGAATACATTGCTCCACATTCTTGAGCATTCTCTTGTTTGCTTCTCCTTGTAACAGGTATTCTTTGCTTGCAGAGGTCACTGGGCTCCTTTGAAGTGGTATCTACTTAACTCCAACAACAGGTACGGGACATCGACTCCACCTGGTTTCATAGGTTTGAGCGTGTCCATTGCCCAACTGTATTCGATTGAGAGATAATAGCTAAGTTTTTCATGCCAAGTCATCACCCTAGTCATAGTGTGTCATTGGTTTTAGTCTGGTTCGGTTGCTTTAATGTTATTCTATTTCACCTTGATATTATTTAATTGCAAGTTAAAAAAAAAGTAAATAAATGGCTTTATGTATTTAAGTTGTTTATTAAATTTATTTGGTTTAATATGTTAATTAATTAATTAAATTAAATTAGTAAAATAAATTAATCTTTGGATTATATTTATTTTATTAAATTAATTAAATTAATTGAGTTGAATTGAATTAATGTAAGACCCCTTCGTTTTGCTCTTTTGATTGAACAATGTTCTATTTTGGTTAGGCCTTATTTTTTGTTAGTGCTTTGACCTTGGTAGTTGGTATTTTATCCTGATGTTATTATTATGTCATGCTTTGGATTAGCCTAGTGGATAATTGAATTAATGATGTTTATGCTTTTGATCATATTAATGATGTTAGATTCATCAGTTGGTAATATTATATTGGTGAAGGGGACGGATCACATCACTCGCTTGTGAGCGCCTGCGATCCCGAGATTTCCTCTTCACGGTGTGTATTTTTTGCTATTCATATTGTATGTTGTGGTTTATTTGATTTTTAGGTTGACAAGTATAGGACATCGACTCCACCTGGTTTCACAGGTTTGAGTGTGTTCAATGCCCAATGGTATTCAATTGGGAGATAGTAGGTAGGTTTCCATGCCAGGTCGTCACCCTAGTTCTTGTATGTCATCAGTTGTTTATCGAGTTGTGTTGCTTTGAATATTGTGCCCTCTCTTCATTATTTATTTGCAAGTTAAATTGGGTGATTTAAATAGCTTAATGTATTTAAGTTGAGTAATGTAATATGGAATTATGTTGAAATATAATTTATTTATTATTAATTTAATTTAATTAATAAATAATTTAATCGTTGATTAAATCTATTTATTAATTAATTAAATTTTTGATGTTGAAAGAAGTGAATTTATTTATGTTGAATTTGAAAGTAAAGAAAATGAAGTAAAAAGTCAATTTGAAAGTTTGAAATTCAAAATTAAAGAAATTAAATATTTTTGCATTTTCTATTTTGAAGAATTTATGAGGGGGTTGTTGGATTTTCTTAGGGTTTTATCCTTATGGTTGAATTTTGTTTTCACAATTTTGGTTTATGAAGTTTTTTTGAAAGAATGGAAAATAGAGGGAGGAAGTATGGTTGCAATTTGTGGGTTTTTTGTGGATTGAAGTTGTAAAAATGGTTGATCTTTGGTGGGAATCAAGCAAGGAGTTGGACACCATCTGGACCTCCTCAAACTCATGGATGCTAGGTTCTTTGTTTTTTTTTAATTTAGTTGTTTGATTATGCATAATTGTTGTTGGAAACTCAAAATGATTCATGTTGAAAATAAACCCATATTAGATCTTATTTCAAAAATAAAAAATAAAAAAAGGAATTCTGTTTGAAATGTAATTTTTGTGTTCTTGGCTGGAATTGGGGTTTAAATAAATTCTTCCTCTTTTAATCATGCAATTTATCTTTTGGAGTTTTAAATATATATATGTATATATACTGATATATATATACATATGTATATAAAATATTTTATATTAGGTTTATGCTGTTGAAATATTTCTATTTGCCCCTGGGAAGAGGCGCGGATTTTAAAATCCGCAGGTTTGTTTTTTTTAAAATATAAAAAAATAAAATTTTGTTGGGGGGCTAGGGGCGCAACCCCCATCGCACCTCCCATGGAGGTGAGTGGAGGGAGCCGCACCCAACGTGCTCCCCACACCCCCACGACTGACGCTAACGCAATCGCCACTGCCGCTGGTGGTCGGCTATGCTAAGCACAACTGCGCCACCCGCAAGGGTGGATGACGATGCTTAGCACAGTCGCCGCCGCCGGCCAAAGAGAAAACTGTGGCCAAGAGAAAATCGCGGTCGGCCCAGCTAGCCCTAACTCGCGCGCGGCCCGAGGATAGGCATGGTCCTCTTTTAATATAAAATAAAATATATTTGTATATTAATATTTTAAATATTATTTTTATAATATTAAAAGATTATTCAATAATATTTTATATTGTAACTTATAATATTTAAAATATTATATATATATAGCATATTTTAGTATAATTGTATAATTAGAGTGGTGAATTTAATTGAATATGCATAGGAGATTATTGAATTCCTAATGGCATGATTTCAGTTTAATTGTGGAAATGAAAACATTGTATTCATAGTCAAGTTTTGATTTTATTGTAAAAATGATATAAGGAGAAATTTTAAACCAATGAGGTATAGCCAAAATTAATGGATTTATTTAACCATATGTTAAATAAAACAAATATTAGATTTGGAGGAGAAATAAAGTTTATTCTAAATAATATGTTTTCAAGTCAAATTAAACATTTGTTTTAAAATGGCTATAGTGAAATGAGGAAACAATAGTTATTTTAAATCAACGTATTTTGATTTATGGAAATAAATGGTATTTTATTATTATTTAAATGCTAGTAGGGAAATTAAGTATTAAGTTTCTTAAATTTCTCCCATGCCTGGAAAAGACGTATTTTAAATCAGTTTATTTAATACAATAAATTGTTGAATGGTAATGAGGAAATGGATTTAGTAAATCCAAAATTAGTTTAATCCCTTGCAACTTGCGTTCGTGAATGTTCCTCTGAGTTCATGTGTTTGGGAAAGGGGTTAAGTGTATTTAATTCTGTAAGTCTTCTAGAGGACCCTAGAGGTTGGGGGTTGTCGTCTTGTGATGTCGATTGTTTGTTAATTCCCTTGGGTAGTGTGTGGTGTATGGTCAGTGTTTACCCATTTTCCACGAACGGGAATGTTTTTTGCCTCCTGAGAAAGGAGTGGATTTTGTATTGTGTGCCTCCTTATCAGGAGCGGTTCTGTTATTGTTGTTACTTCCAGTGTTTGGAGATGGTTTTATCTTTGTCTCCTCCTGAGAAAGGAGTGGACATGTTATCTTGTTTGTGCTCTTTATACCCTTGGTGTTTGGATGGTATGTGTGTTGTCAAGTAGATGAGTGGCTTCTGTAGGGGCTAGAGCAAAAAGAGGTATCCAAGATAACCTTCGGAAGTGGTTTAATCAAGTGATAACTAAAACAATACTTAGAAGGTTAGGACTAACTTCTCACTAATCAAGATATTAATGCCTCACTCATGGACCCAAGTGCTCGGTTAGGCTTGGGATGGGTGGGAAGGCTTGGAATGGCAAGGTCATCTATCTTGTCTATACGAAAGGTATTTGGCTCCACATGAGTGAGTATGGGAGCCGAGATTCGGTAAAGGTCACCAGGATAACCTTTTCTTGTGGGGGCCGAAGCCTAGGAAGAATCCCAAGGATAACCCATGATGAACTGTGTGATGACACTCTGTCTAGGATAACAGTTGGTACTTGTTTCTTGTGGGTATGGTTTCCTTAACATACATGATGTGACCATAGTTGGTATTCAATCTTGTGGGTATGGTTTCCTTAACATACCTGATGTGACCATAGTTGGTATTCGATTATTATGTGTATGGTTCTCTTAACATACTTGTTCTGCTTTATTTCTAGAAGCAATGTGACCATGTAGAGTTGTCCTTGTGTGTTACTCGTGATGCTCTTGAGTTGTACTTGTGTTGTACTTATGTGGTATCTGAGTTGTACTTGTGTTGTACATGTGATTGGGTGTTTCAGTTTGGTTCAATTTATGTAGCCTGTGTCTAGAGGTAGATGGTCTTGGCTAGGATTCCTAGTTACTATCTCCTAGCATGGGGGGTGGGCCTTTGGGTTCCACTTGATTGGGTGGCATGCATCTAAATCTGTTGGGCTATCTTCATGTTCTTGTGGATGAGACTTCTAGTTGGAGATCTCGTTGGATTCAGTTTCAGTTCTTGCATTATTTCACTTCAGTTGGATCTTGTATTTTACCCCTCATCTGTTATCGAGGTGGAAGTTGTAACTGTAACCTTATCTATTGGACTTGCCTCATTTGGGGAATGAGAGTTGTAATTGTAATATTTAATTATGGATAAATGAGTTTGAATTTATCTATTATGTTTGGATGTAATTTATCTTGTATGGAATGTATGCGTACTTATTATCTTGAGTAGATAAATGTTATGGTTTCATTTATGTTGTTTGTGGGTTGTTAAGTTTTCTCAGTCTCGTAACCTTAGGGGATGTTTGCATTGGGAAGCAAACTTGCTTATTAATTGTACTTTAGAAAAAAATTAGCCTATTTAAGTAGTTGTTTGCAATATCCTCTAGGGTTGCGTGGCAGGGCATTACAATTAAGTTTTTCATTTTGGAATTGATAGATATTTTGTTTTGAAAATTGGAAAAAGGTTTTAATTTGCATTTTTTGAAAAATTTGAATGGAAAAGAAATTTGAAGATATTTATTGTTTTGTTTTTCAAAAATTGATTATGGTGGTTAAAGAGATATTTGATTTTTTTATTATTTTTGGAAATTTCATGGAGTTATTGATATAAGCATGAAAAATTGAAATTGAGAGAAAAGGAAAAAGGAAGAAGATTTATGTTTTGTGGGTTTTGGATTGGAATTGTGGAATATCTTTTTAGAAATGCTGGGAACGAGTTGGAATCAGAGGAAGAACCAGTGCACCATTTGATATATTCTCAAGCTTTTGGAATACCAAGTTCACGTTTCTTTTAAATTGGGTTTGATTTTGAAAAAAAATTATATATCTGATATGTTGTTTGAAAATCATGTTGGGAAACTCAAAAAATGAATTGTGACGAAAACCCCATGTTAAATTTTGTATCAATTCTTAAACCTTTGTTTCCATTTGGTTTTTTTCAAGAAAAAATTACATACCTTGCTGCAAATGATCAGTTTGGAAATTAGTTGCTCTTTTAGATCTATAGTTTTGAATAAAATTGAATAAACATATATATATATATATATATATTGAAATATATATATACATACATATATACATATTGAAATATATATATACATACATATATACATACATATATACATATATTTTCTTATATATCATTGGATAAATGGCTGGTTGTAAAAAGAAAATATAAAACAAAAGAACCCCTATCAAATGGCAGATTAAAAAATCCGCAGGGGTTTCTGGTTTTTTTTAAAAATAAATAAATATAAATTGAAGTTTTTGGGGGAGGATCGTTGGGGGCTCACCCCCACCGCACCCCCCCATGGGAGGCGATGTGGGGGAGCCGCGCCCAGCACACACCCCACACCGTCCCCGTCGCCGCCACTGCAAGGGACGGTTCTATTTAAACATAGTCGTGCCCATTAATGGGGCGCGACTATGTTTAAACACAGTCGATCCCCCCTTTAAGGTTCGACTGTGGTAAACACAGTCGCCCTAACCCTAATCCACAACATGCGGCCAAAGAAAAAACACGTTTGACCTTTTAGTTTTAGATTTTTTTTTTCAAAAAAATTATATATATTTAATATTTTATATATTATATTTGATAATATTAAAATATTTATAAATAATATTTTATATTATATTTTATAATATTAAAATATTAATATATATAATATGAGATTATATATTTTATGTATATTATTTTATATATATATAGTTGTGTATATAAGTTTAATATATATATATATATATATATATATATATATATATATATATATATATATATTAAAATGGATGATTAAAATGATGGCATGATTTAAATATAAATTAAATGTTTTAAATGGTGATTTAAATATATATATTAAACCGTCGATTTAAATAATGGCATGTTTTAATAGTTATTTTAAATGATGATTTAAATATTTAAATATATATAAATATTTAAATGATGATTTAATTATATATATATATATATATATATATATATATATATATATTGAGTTGTTGATTTAAATAATGGTATGTTTTAAATATAATTGGAGAAATTTTAAATTAAGTTGCAATAGTCGAATTAATAGTTTTAATTTAAATAATATATTTTGAAAGAACAAATATTTGATTTTCAAATATTGTGTTTATTAAAGGAATCAACTGATTGATAAATGATTTATTTTAAAAATAAGAAATAGATGATTTGTCAATAGTATATTTTAAACCGAAGAAGTAAATGTTTATTTTATTATTATTTACAAAAAATTAAGGAATTAAGGAATTAAATGTTTGGGTTATATTTCATCCTTTGTCTAAAAGAGACGTTATTAAATTAGTTTTATTGAGCAATAAATTATTGAATGTTATTAAAGGAAGTGGATTTAGGAAATCCAAAGTAGATGTAGTTCCTATTTAATTGTTCTTTTAAATGTAAATTTCTTATGTTTTCGCTTTGTGGGAATTTTTTTAGTAAGGGTTAATAAATCTTCCAAATGGGGTGTTTAATCTTTGGAGTTGTCGTATTTATGAAAGTCAACCTCTGAATTGCCTTGGGTAGTGCATGGAGTTGTATCCAGTTTATTACCCGGTTATCATGAATGGGATTGTATTTCCTTTATGTTTTGGATGGGGATGTAATATCCTTGAGTCACACTAGTGTACCCTTGGGATATGGAGTCATTCCACATGTTGTCTTAGAGGAGTGGCTTGCAATGAGGGCCGACACACAAAGTGGTGCTAGGGTAACTCGTTGCAAGTTAGTTAATCCAGTGATAATGTAAATGAACTTATTAGAAGAATAAGTAGTATCAAACACTTAATAAGAATAATTGTGCCTCACTCATGGACACAAGGGCTTATATAGACTTGGGATGGGATGAGAAGTCCTGGAATGGAATGATCGTTATCTTGTCTCTACGAGAGATAATTGATTCCGTATTGATTTGCATGAGGGTCCAGAAGTTGTTAGAGGTTTCCATGATATCCCGAGATGGGGTCGGGACCTAAGAAGACTTACCAAGATATCCCATGTAGCATTGTGATGACACTTCTTCCTATTCAACAATATGTTTGTATTAGTGATGCAATTGGTTAATCAAATTTGGAAGCATTATAACCATTGTGTTAGTAGTGTATTTGTATTTGATTAAGTTCAGTTATGTTTTAGCCTGTGTCTAAAGGTAGATGGTCTTGTCTCGGAATCTGTGTTACTATCTCCTAGCAATGGGGGTGGGCCTTCTTGTGCCACTTGGTTGGGTGGAACATGCACCTTACTCCGTTGGGTTTTCTTCTTGTTCGTGTCGACGAGATTTACAATGGGAGAGCTCGTGTGATCCAATTAATTTATCTTCTTATATTCATTTTAGTTTATTCATGTAATTTATTACCCTTCATTTTCATTCAAGGTGGAAAGTTGTAATTTGTAATCACGCTTATTGGATTTACCTCATTCGAGGAATGAGAGATGTAACATATCTATAGAGTCAATGTGATGTGATTTCTTGTTGTAATCTTACTTGTTAAGTTGTGTAAACTAAAGCTTGTTATATTATATTATATGTGTCGGTATCTTTAATGCTTTGTATGTATGTACTTTTAATTATATGATTAGTAATTTAATTAAAAGCTTTATAAGAGTAATTTATGTGATTTGGTATTAGATGTAATATTGTCACGTACCTTGGAGGTTGTTGTAGTAGAGTTGTGCATTTTCCTTGTTAATAATGCATTTCAAAAAAAAATTGTGCACTTTTGCGTTGTGTTGCAACTTCCTTTAGGGTTATGTGGTGGGGTGTTACACATGGTATTAGAGCCCCAGGTTCATACATTGGGTACTCTAGGTACATTTGAGTCCACTAGGTTGTCCCTATGAATTTTTTAGTGGAATTGTTAAGTGATCACATGTTCATGGCTTTTAATTTAGCATGATGTACTCTGTGGAAAAGAGTAGCATGAAAGAAACCTAATAAAAGGTTATGGTTGGAAAGTTTTGATACGTATCCCATGGGTTATGGAATGGGATGTTCCTATGGGATTGTGTATGTAGTTGTACCCCTGTAAATGTAAGAAACTAGTAATTGTATCTTATTTGAGAGTTGTGAATATGTCGTACTCTCTTTGTGTATCCATGTGATGGTGATACTTGGTACCCATCCGTGAGGAAAAAATTTACACTTTGGTGTGGGATTTACCATACCATTATTTGTGTGTGCATGTTTGTTACCTAATTGAGGGCCAACCCATGTGTGGTTGAAATTATATATAAGAGTAACCAAAAGTATTTCTTTTTATTTTGGTTCTCTAGACCCTCAATCCGTGAAGGGATAGTAGCAGCCACAAGTTCCTTGGGTGGAGTGTGTAGCATATGCATATTGCGGTGCAGAGCATCTTAGCTCAACAAATCCTGAGGAAACGTACCCACTAATTTCCCTTATGATGGATCAGGATACTTGATCCATAAGTGTTAACCTAATCCCCACATATTTGAGTACAACATCATAGGTTTGTTTGTTTATGTCTGGCCATCCGTACAGATGTTGGTCTGACATTATTGAGTTAACATCATCCGTATGAGAGGTGAAGCTCGGTAGCCCCATATTGATATTATTGTATTGCATTATGTTTATATGCCCTATCTGCATGTGTTACGACATGATGCAAGAGATTCGATGCCACACCCGACTGATGTTCTGACACAGTGTTGGTGATGATGTCGTGTTACACGATGCCACCTGCTGAGACACATGAAGGTGCACTATGAGATTGTCTTTGTTAGCCTATTTGTGCGATGAGCATTATGGGGCCTCGAACACTTGTAGAGGGATCCTCATGGCTACTTTGACCATGTTAGTCGAGTAGCATATGGGTAGTTCCTAGCCATGTATACCTCTGGCTACAACGAGTTCTTGCGTGTGTCTTCTCCATGAGGTATCGTGGGTGGAGTGTGTTTTGCGCGTACCTATTTTCATGGACCCTTAGATACACTACCATGTGGCATACGACCGGTACATGCCTGCTCCGGCTGGCATATGACCAAGTAGAGTGACAAAAATTTTACAGTCGTGGATACACTTTGGGTCATGTGGATAGCGTGCTCATTCTGCACCACATGAGGGCTATTATCATTCTAGTCAGATGTCGTTTCCTCTTTCCTCATGGGTGGCTAATATCTAGTCACATAGTGATTTACAGTGCAATTTTAAATACTATGAACTTTCTTTATGGTTATTGATGATTTTGAAGTTGATTGTGAAGGCCGAAACTTTGTTATATTTGATTGTGAAGGTTTATCCACAACTTGTGATCTTATTTTCTTATAACCCTAGTGGTTATATATTTGATTCAGTGTTGAAATTATGTGCATTATTGTCTTATTGTTGAAATTGAACTTTAATTTTCTCTTCCTTATGAACTTGGTGGATAAGCTAGTTATCATTGTTGTTTTCAATGTCGGCTATGTCTTGTATTGTGATTCCTCTCCAAGGATGTATGAGGCAGACTTGGTGAGTGTGTACGACGAAGTAGATGCAGGAAATATTGAGGATGGGGTGTGTTAGGTTGTTTTGCAGCGAGGACCCACTACTCACCTTTGTGTGTTGACTGTATCTTGAAGGCTAATCACCTTATACAACAAGATACAAGTCATTGTAGTCTTATTTGGATGGTCACACTCTATGTATGACCTAACACCATCAAGCCACTTATATGATGTTGATTTGTATGAGATGGTTATTTGTTCTTGGTTAATGGATTCTTCTATCATGGATGGGTATGCTTCTTTCCGGTGTCTAGATGGACCCTTGTGTGGCTTTACGTTATGTTTTCTAGTGTTGTTTGTTGGTATGCATATGTATTATGCATGATTAATCATGGGTATGGTGTATTATTTTGAGTTTATGTAAGTTAATTTCACCTTTTGGTTGTGACTCATTTCTTGGATGGTCTGTATAGGATGCCTAGAAGAGGTAGATGTGGCATCGATCATCGAAACCCTACTTTTCAGAGTCCCCACAAAAATGATCGTGAGGATCACCTAGGTCCATTGTTACATTCTACACTTGGGGAGATTTTTACTAATCTTGGCTCTAGTCATGATGGTGGTCTTCAGGTATTTAGGGAAAGGGAAAGGATCCCTAGGAGAAATACTTTTTCTTTGGTAGCACTTATGTTGGATATTTTGAGGGCACGTTCTCCGCCCAACAATCGTTCATATGAAGGTTCGGGGTTTGGAAACTAGATGATTGGTGTTCTTTTTTATGGGGTGTACACAATAATCTTCTGGTTCCAAGGTTATCATCTTCTGCATAGGAGGATTCAGAGTTGGATATGATCCAAAATCCATCGTCCCGACCAGTTAGCTTAGAGCACTCAGATTGCAATAGGTAGTGGTACAGGATGTTATGCTTGTAGCCAACAGGGCCACTTAGCGAGACAATGTTCTCAAAGGAACACACCTAAAACCAGTCAGAGATCGGTGGCTATGGAACCAACAAGGAATGATGTAGGAAGGACTTGTGGAACAAGTGTAGAAGTTGATCATCGACAGTCAAAGCATCAAGGTACAGACATGCAAACTACTGGAAGTGGGTGAGCAGTTGATTCAGAAGCTCATGGGAATTCTTCGGTACAAGAGACCGAGTAAATGCCTTTAGTGTTGTTTCCTCTTGTAATACCCCTGTGTTTTGCCTTCTGGTTAGACAGTGTGTCCTTGTGTGGGTATGTTGCTTTGATGTTCTTCTAGTTATTCAGATGCCTTGTATGTGTGCTTTCTGTTAGTACCTTGTCCATGGTACTTGGTTGCTTTTGATCATTATCTGTAAAGCGACGTTAGTGTTATCTTTTGATGTGATGGTATTTTAATATGATGTTATCTTCATGGCATGTTTTGGATTAGCATTATGGATATTCAAATTAATTATGTGTATGCTTTGGATTATATTAATATGTTAGAATTGTCAGTTATTTGCATTGTATTGGTGAAGAGGATGGTATCGCATCACTTGCTTGCGAGCGCCCTGTGATTTTGAGATTTCCTCCTCACGGTGTGTTTTAATAATGACATATATTGTATGTGGATATACTCTTTGTTCGCAGGTTGACATGTACAAGACATCGACTCCACCTGGTTTCACAAGTTGGAGCATGTTCAATGCCCAATGGTATTCGATTGGGAGATAGTAGCTAGGTTTTCCGTGCCAAGTCGTCACCCTAGTCTTAGTGTGTCATTAGGTGTTTGTCAGGTTGTGTTGCTTTGAATATTGTTCCTGCTCTTCGTTTTTTAATTTCAAGTTAGAAAAAGGTAATTAAATGGGTTTTTATTTATTTAAGTTATTGATTAAATTAATTTAGTTTTTATGTTGGAAGATGTCATTTAATTAATTAATTAATTTAATTAAATTAATAAAATGAGTTAATCTTGGATTAGCTTCATTTTAGTGAATTAATTAAATTGAATTAAGTTCTTGTTTGAATTGATTGATATTTTAATTGGAAATTGGAATTGGAATTGAAAATAAAATAAAATGTTTTTAAAAGTCAAATTAGAAAGTTTGAATTCAAAAATTGAAGAAATTGAGATATTTTAAATTTTCTGTTTTAGAGAATTGATGAGGGTGGTTGCACTGATATTTTGGAGAGAATTTTGGAATTTCTTTATTATTGAATTTTTCTTCTCAAATTTGCATCATGAAAATTTTGGAAAAGTTTGAAATGGAAAGAGGAAGAACTATTGGATTTGGTGGGTTTTTGGATTGAAGTTGTAAAAATGGCTGATCTGAAGAGGGAATCCAAGCAAGGAACTAGGCACCATCTGGACCTTCTCCAATTCTTGCATACCAGGTTCATGTTATTTAAATTGTTTATTGAAATTGAAAAGGTTCGTGTTTTGGATTTGTTGTGTGCAAAATTCATTGTTTGAAAACTCAAATGATTTAGGTTTAAAAAAAAAAAGTATTTCTTCAAGAAAATAAAATGATATTCTTGGCTGTAAATGGTTAATTTATAAATGGTCTTCCCAATTTGTTTTAAAAATTCTTCTTTGAAAATATAATATATATATATATATATATATATATGCATATATATATTATATGTTTATATTTATTTTTTTATGTTTTGGGTTTGCCGTGAAAAAAATTTGTTAAATAAAACCCCATGAGGGGCATGGATTCCTAAATCTGCAAGGTTATTCTTTAAAAAAAAAACATTATGCTTGGGGAGGTCGTTGGGGGCTCGATCCCCACTGCGCCCCATGGGAGGCGGGTGGAGGGAGTTGTGCCCAACGCTCTCCCCACACACATCCCCCACCACCGCTTCTGTCGCCATCATCCCCCTCTCCCTTCCGCGGTCAGTGCTGGCGCAGTCACCACCATCGTCGGTGGTCGGTTGTGCTAAGCACAACCGCACCACCCGCAGGGGTGGACAGATGTGCGTAGCACAGCGTCATCGTCGATGGTTCGCTGTGCACAACGGGTCGCCCCACCAAACTGTCGCTACCTATCAAAAGGTTGTTGCCCTGTGTGAACCCGCAGCCAATGGAAAAGCCAACTGCCCATAAAGATTAGGGCGTGCGCGTGGCCCAAGGCATCAATTGGGTTTGTTCAAAATTTTAAATAAAAATAAATATATGTATAAATATTAATATTTTACATATTATTTTTTATAATAATAAAATATTTTTTAATAATATTTTATCTTATAATTTATAATATTATATATATTATATTTAGGTAACATTTGTATATTTAGAGTGGTGGATTTAAATTAAGTATGTATAGGAAATTATTGATTTTCTAATGGCTTGAATTAAGTTTAATTGAAGAAATGAAGTTAGTAATGTTGGTTAATTTTAAAGTATGATATTTGGTGGAAAAATAGATTTGATTCTAAATAATATGTTTTTTTAATTTTAAGGCATATTAATTATCTTTATATGGTTATGTTGAAATAAGGAAACGATAATTACTTTACATCATTGTATTTTGATTAGTGGAATCAATCGGTTATTTTATTATTATTTAAATGCAAGTGGGAAGTTAAGTATTAAGTTTTTAATTTCTCCCTGTCTAGAAAAGACATATTTTAAATCAGTTTATTTAATGCAATAAAATTACTGAATGAAGTGAGGAAATGGATTTAGAATATCCAAAGGTAGTTCCTTCAGTTTCCTTCAGTGAACTTTTCTTCGTGTTCTTGTTTTGGGGAATGGAGTTATTAAGTTTATTAAGTCTTCCAGATGGGGTTTTCAATTCTATGGGTTGTTGTTTTGTGTTGGTCAACCTATTGTGAGTTCCTTGGGTAGTGCATGGTGCCTAGTCAGTGTTAATACCCGGTTTCCACGAATGGGGATGTTTTGTGTCTCCTTAGATTAGGAGTGGATTATGGGATCCACATCTCCTTGTAAGGAGTGACCTTGTTATGTCTTTGGTTGCCTCCAGTGTTTGGAGAGGGTTTGAACTTATGTTGCCTCCTGAAAAAGGAGTGGTCGTGGTATCTTGTTTGTGTGCACTTTGTTACCCTTGGAGTTGGATGGTATGTGTGTTGTCAAGTAGAAGAGTGGCTTCCGTAGGAGCCAGAGCCCAAAGAGGTAAATTGGGAAACCTTCAAAGGTGGTTTAATCAAGTGATAACTAAAACAAAACTTAGAAGATTAGGACTAACTTCTCACTAATCAAGATATTTTTACCTCACTCATAGACACAAGGGCTCGTTTAGACTTGGGATGAGTGGGAAGGCTTGGAATGGCAAGGTCATCTATCTTGTTTGTACGAAAGGTATTTGATTCCGCATAAGTGAGGATGGGGGGCGGGATTTGGTAGAGGCCACCAGGACAACTCTTTATGTTGTCCGGAGCCTATGAAGATTCCCAGAGGTAAACCCATGATGAGCTATGTGATGACACTCTGTCTAGGACAATAGTTGGTACTTGTTTATTGTGGGTATGGTTTCCATAACATACCTAATGTGACCATAGTTGGTACTTGTTTATTATGGGTATGGTTTCCATAACATACCTGATGTGACCATAGTTGGTATTCGATTATTATTTGTATGGTTATTTAAACATACTTGATTTGCTTTATATCTAGAAATAATGTGACCATGTAGAGATGTACTTGTGTTGTACTTGTGTGGTATGAGTTGTACTTGTGTTGTACATGTGTTGATTGTGTTAGTTGGTTCTGTTATGTTTTAGTCTGTGTCTAGAGGTGTTGGTCTTGGCTAGGATTCCTTGTTACTATCTCCTAGCACGGGGGGTGGGCCTTTGGGTTCCACTTGGTTGGGTGGCGTGCACCTAAATCCATTGGGCTTTCTTCTTGTTCGTGTGGACGAGATTTCCAGTTGTGGAGCTCATTGCATTTAGTATCAGTTCTTGCTTTATTTCATTTGAGTTGATCTTGTATTATTTTACCCCTCAATTATTATTGAGGTGGAAGTTGTAATTTTAACCTTATTTATTTGACTCACCTCATTCGGAGAATGAGATATGTAATCGTATTGTTTAATTTGGATAAATTGAATTAAAAGTTATATCTTATGCTTCTTGTAATTTATCTTATTTGGAATGTATGTGTTTAATTTATTTAGTAATTGAATGACATGGTTTAATTCAGATTTTTTGTTGAGGTTCTATATAACCTCTGTCTCATAACCTTAGAGGTTGTTGGCATTAGTTAGTGAACTTGCTTATTAATTGTTCTTAAATAATAATAATAAAAAAAAAAATTAGCCTGTTTAAGTAGTTGTTTGCAACTTCCTCTAGGGTTGTGTGGCAGGGCGATACACCTCTTCTTGATACATGTTATGTTAGGAATTGTGTTTTGAGACTATGTGATCATTTGGATTGATGGTTTATTTGGCTTAGAACACTATGACTCTAGTTGTTGTTGTTTTTATGGTAGTTTATGGAGTGGTTTAGTTTTGAAACCATTGATTATGTGTGATTTGTGGAATTTATTCTAGGGGTTTTTGTAGGCTTCCAGAAGTAAGCCTGACCCTAGGGAGGGAGGATGTAGCACCCCTCCATTTTGCTCTTTTGATCAAACAGTGTTCTTCTTAGTTATATTTTGTTTTTTGTTAGTACTTTGACTATGGTACTCAGTTACTATTTGATCGCTAACTGTAAAGTGATGTGTATGTTATATTTTGACGTGATGGTATTTTATTATGATGTTATCATTATGGCATGCTTTAAATTAGCATAGAGAATATTTGAATTAATGTTGTTTTATGCTTTCGATTATATTATTGATGCTAGATTCGTCAACTTTGTAACACTGTATTGGTGAAGGGGACGAAATTGCACTACTCGCTTGCGAGCGCCCTACGATTTCATGATTTCCTCTCCACATTGTGTTTTATCAGGGTATATATGTACATGTTGATATACATTTTTTTGTAGGATTACAAGTACAGGACATCGACTCCACCTAGTTTCACAGGTTTGAGCATGTCCATTTCCCAACGGTATTCGATTGGAAGATAGTAGCTAGGTTTTTCGTGCCAAGTCATCACCCTCGTCATAGCGTGTCATTGGTTTTAGTCTGCTTTGGTTGCTTTAATGTTATTTTATTTCACCTTGATATTATTTAATTGTAAGTTAAAAAAAAAAGTAAATAAATGGCTTTATGTATTTAAGTTGTTTATTAAATTTATCTGGTTTAATATGTTCTAAGATGTTAATTAATTAATTAATTAATTTAATTTAATTAGTAAAATAAATTAATCTTTGGATTATATTTATTTTATTGAATTAATTAAATTAATTGAGTTGAACTGAATTAAGTTATTCATTTTGGAATTAATAGATATTTTGTTTTGAAAATTGGAAAAAGGTTTTAATTTGCATTTTTTGGAAAATTTGAATGGAAAAGAAATTTGAAGATATTTACTGTTTTGTTTTTCAAAAATTGATTATGGTGGTTGAAGAGATATTTGATTTTTTTATTATTTTTGGAAATTTTATGGAGTTATTGATATAAGCATTAAAAATTGAAATTGAGAGAAAAGGAAAAAGGAAGAAGATTTTTGTTTTGTGGATTTTGGATTGGAATTGTGGAAAAGCTTTGTAGAATTGCTGGGAATGAGCTGGAACCAGAGGAAGAACCAGTGCACCATTTGATATCTTCTCAAGCTTTTGGAATACTAGGTTCACGTTTCTTTTAAATTGGGTTTGATTTTGAAAAAAAATTATATATCTGATATGTTATTTGAAAATCATGTTTGGAAAACTCAAAAAATGTATTGTGATGAAAACCCCATGTTAAATTTTGTATCAATTCTTAAACCTTTGTTTCCATTTGGTTTTTCTCAAGAAAAAATTACATACCTTGCTACAAATGATCAATTTGGAAATTAGTTGCTCTTTTAGATCTATAGTTTTGAATAAAATTAAGTAAATATATATATATATATATATATTGAAATATATATGTATATACACATATTTATATATCATTGGATAAATGGTTGGTTGTAAAAAGAAAATATAAAACAAAAGAACCCCTATCAAATGGTGGATTAAAAAATCCGCAGGGGTTTCTGGTTTTTTTTTTTTTGAAATAAAAATAAGTAAATTGAAGTTTTTGGGGGAGGGTCATTGGGGGCTCACCCCACTGTGCCCCCCATGGGAGGCGTGTTGGGGGAGCCGCGCCCAGCGCGCACCCCACACCACTATCGTTGCCGCCACCGCAAGGGACTGTTGTGTTTAAACACAGTCGCCCCCCCTTTGGGGTTCGGTTGTGGTTAACACAGTCGTGCCCACAACAATGGGGTCGGTTGTGTTAAACACAGTCGTCCCAACCCTAATCTGTGGCGCACGGTCCAGGAAAAACGTGTTTGACCTTTTAGTTTCGGATTTTTTTTTCAAAAAATAATATATATAATAATTTATATATTATATTTTATAATATTAAAATATTTATAAATAATATTTTATATTATATTTTATAATATTAATATATATAATAGTAATATATATATATATATATATATATTTGTATATATATAATATGAGATTATATATTATATGTATACATGTATGTATATTGTTTTATATATATATAGTTGTGTATATAAGCTTAATATATATATTAAAATAGATGATTAAAATGATGGCATGATTTAAATGTAATTGGGAAAATTTTTAAATGTTTTAAATGGTGATTTAAATATATATATTAAACTGTTGATTTAAATAATGACATGTTTTAATAGTTATTTTAAATGATGATTTAAATATTTAAATATATATAAATATTTAAATGATGATTTAATTATTTAAATATATATATATATATATATATATATATATATTGAGTTGTTGATTTAAATAATGGTATGTTTTAAATATAATTAGAGAAATTTTAAATTAAGTTGTAATAGTTGAATTAATAGTTTTATTTTAAATAATATATTTTGAAAGAACAAATATTTGATTTTTAGATATTGTGTTTATTAGAGGAATTAATTGATTGATAAATGATTTATTTTGAAAAGAAGAAAAAGATTATTTGAAAATAGTATATTTTAAATCGAAGAAGTAAATGTTTATTTTATTATTATTTCCAAGCTATTAAGGAATTAAATGTTTGGTTTATATTTCATCATTTGTCTGAAAGAGACGTTATTAAATCAGTTTTATTGAGCAATAAATTACTGAATGTTATTAAAGGAAGTGGATTTAGGAAATCCAAAGTAGATATAGTTCCCGTTTAATTGCTCTTTTAAATGTAAATTTCTTTTGTTTTCGCTTTGGGTGAAATTGTTTAGTAAGGGTTGATAAGTCTTCTAGATGGGGTGTTTAATCTTTGGGATTGTCGTATTTATGAAAGTCAACCTTTGAATTTCCTTGGGTAGTGCGTGGAGTTGTACCCAGTTATTATGAACGAGATTGTATTGCCTTTACATTTTGGATGGGGATGTAATATCCTTGAGTTGCACTAGTGTACCCTTGGGATGTGGAGTTGTTCCACGTGTTGTCTTAGAGGAGTGACTTGCAATGAGGGTTGACACACAAAGTGGTGCCAGGATAACTCGTTGCAAGTTAGTTAATCTAGTGATAATGTAAATGAACTTATTAGAAGAATAAGTAGTATCAAACACTTAATAAGAATAATTGTGCCTCGCTCATGGATGCGAGGGCTAGTATAGACTTGGGATGAGATGAGAAGGCATGGAGTGGCATGATCATTATCTTGTCTCTATGAGAGATAACTGATTCTGCATTGGTTTGCATGAGGGTCCAGGAGTCGTTAGAGGTTTCTAGGATATCGCGAGATGGGGGTCGGGACCTAAGAAGACTTACCAGGATATTCCATGTAGCATTGCAATGACACTTCTTCCTAGTCAACAGTATGTTTGTATCGGTGATGCAATTGGTTAATTAACTTTGGAAGCATTGTAACCATGTTGTGTTAGTATTGTATTTGTATTTGATTAAGTTAAGTTATTTTTTAGCCTATGTCTAAAGGTAGATGGTCTTTTCTCAGAATTTGTGTTACTATCTCCTAGCACGGGGGGTGGGCCTTCTTGTTCCACTTAGTTGGGTGGAATGTGCACCTTACTCCGTTGGTTTTTCTTCTTGTTCGTGTTGATGAGATTTCTAGTGGGAGAGCTCATGTGATCTAGTTAATTTATCTGCTTATATTCATTTCAATTGATTCATGCAATTTATTACCCCTCATTTGTATTTGAGGTGGAAAGTTGTAATTTGAAATCATGCTTATTGGATTTACCTCATTCGGGGAATGAGAGATGTAACCTATCTATAGAGTTAATGTGATGTGATTTCTTGTTGTAATCTTACTTGTTAATTAGTGTAAAATAAAGCTTGTTATATTATATTCTATGTGCTGGTATCTTTAATTCTTTGTATGTATGTGCTTTTAATTATATTATTAGTCATTTAATTAAAAGCTTTATAATAGTAATGTATGTGTTTTGGTATTAGATGTAATCTTGTCGCGTACCTTGGAGGTTGTTGTAGTAGAGTTGTGCATTTTCCTTGTTAATAATGCATTTAAAAAAAAAAACAAAATTGTACGCTTTCGCGTTGTGTTGCAACTTCCTTTAGGGTTACATGGTGGGGCGTTACATAGAACCCCGCTAGTTTTAAACCATACTTATAACAAAGTCTACTTTACACATATCAAAATGCTGATTAAAAACCACTTTTGACTTACCTTTTGGGGGATAAAATGAGTTCATTTAAGATTTTTTTTTTGCACGTATGTAGTCCTTATTATAAGCTTCCAAAAAAGTATAATTTTAATTAAATTAAATTTGATTATTATATTTATTTTTTATTTCTTGTGAATGTAGGTTTTTCACCGAAACTGAAACTCTTTATTTTGTACATGTGTAAAAATAATAGATTATCAAAATAAAATTTTGAAAAATATGTTCAGGCTGGGTATTGATATCCTTGATCCATTAAAAAAAAAAGAAATTGAATTTTGATACATACAGAAAAAGTTATGTTGTATATAGTTTGCCTATGTCTAAATTGTAATTGGTTTGACTTCGAAATTTGATTAAGGAAAAAATATTTAATAAAACACTATGAAACCAAATGAACTAGTTAGATATCGTAGGTACAAATCTAAATTTGAAAAAATTAGAATTTCATCCTTCATACAAAAAAGTTATGTTGTATACGATGAGCTGTAGGTTTTTCACCGAAAATCAAACTCTTTGTTCTGCACATGTGGAAAAATAGTAGATTATCAAAATAAAAATTTGAAAAATATGTTCAGGCTAGGTATTGATATCCTTGATCCATTAAAAAAAATTAATTTTGATAGATACAAAAAAATTTATGTTATATATAGTCTGCCTATGTTTGAATTGTAATTGATTTGACTTTGAAACTTGATTAAGGAAAAAATATTTAATAAAAAACTATGAAACCAAATAAATTGGTTAGCTATCATAGTTAGAAATCCAAATTCGAAAAAAATAGAATTTTATCCTTCATACAAAAAAAATTATGTTTTATACAGTGAGCATCACTCCTTAAAAATGTTGTTTACTGATAAAAACTAGTTTTCGAAGGAGGTGAAAAAAAAAAGTGCAATTTGATTCCAAATTTTTTGAAAAAAATATATTTATAATCTATAGACAAAACTTCACAAATCTTTAGTTTGCATCATCTCCAAATTCCTCATGGTTTAGCCGCTATAGGAGCCTGAAAGTGAAGATTTAGTTAAAAAAATCAATTTAGTGTTCAATTTTCCCAAAAACTATAAACCAGTATTGTGGGATCACCCTGTTTTTGAAAAGTTAAGCAGCATTTACAGGGTGTTGTACCCTTTACACAGGACTCAAAGGCAAAAAGAAAACATAGTTCAAGAAAAACTTGAACTAGAGGAACAACCAACAACAGCTGACTGACAGCTGTAGAAAACCAAAGAAATTAAGCAAACCCATAAACATAGGGGTCAAGGCTCGCTCCACAAGTTTGGGGTTGAGAAGTAGCAACAAAATGCCCCTTCTTCTTTCGCAGGACAATCGACTAAAGAGGCTCAGAACCAAGAACCAACGGGGAAGGAGAGAGGAGCGGCTCCACCCCCGACACCACAGGAGAGGAGCCACCAAGCAATGATGGAGACGATAGCGGAGTAATAGCGATCGAGTCAACCACAAGAACAATAGAGGTGTTCAGCAAAGGGAAGAACAAAACCAACAAAGCAGTGACAACAAAAGTTGAAGATCGGTCAGGCACAGTCTTAACAACGTCAGTAGATTGATCCAAAAGTGGATCCTCGATAGGGAATTTTGGGTGAGGAGTAGCATGTTCGTCCTCCCTAACAAAAGAAGAATCTGAAGGAGAGCCCAACATGAGGTGGTCCAAGAGAGCATCCTTCCACCAAGTCACAACGCCCTTGCAACGAACATGAGGATAGGCAGCGACCAAATGACCCACTAAAAAACACCTCCTACACCAAAAGGGGAGACTCTCATAGTCCAAGAGTTGCTTCCAAGGTTTGTCCTCCACCAGCAAAACAACATCCCCATGGAGAGGTTTGGAGATGTCCAGATCAACCAGCAATCGAGCAACCGTAGCATGTCCAAACTCCCTAGTTGTAGAATCCACCATAAGGAATAGACCAATGGAGTTTCCAATGGCCTCAATGCAAGATTCTTCCCAAAACTGGAGAGGAAGATTAGGCAGATGGACCCATACTGGTCTAGTGTTCAATGGCTTTGTAAGGGGGTTGAAAGAACGAGACCAAGGCCTGATGGATAAAGAATGAATACCCCACATCCACCCCCTGTCCAAAACACTGTTTCACTCAAGAGGGGAGGCAAAGTTAGCAATAAAGAAACCCCTAGCGCTAGGGTAGAGCTCGATTTCCCCAACAACCAAAGGCTTCTAGGAAACCGTCACCCGATCATGGAGATCCAGGAGGGAGGGTCACAAGCCATTGAATCTGTAGACCACACCTGTTTTCAAATAATATTCCTCATTTTCAACGATCTCAGGACCACAAACAACCACAGGGGAATCTCGGGCGCTAGGTAGGGACCTACGAGCATGAGATGGAGGCCGAGCACCCCCCCTAGCAGCATCAAAAAAATATATGGCCTTCCTCACAGCAGCAACAATAGGAGGAACCAATCGATGGGCAGGAGCAAAGCTCGCAAGCCCACCAACAAGCTCAGCCACAGGCACCAAGGTAGAGGGGCCCCCAACGGAAGAGAGATCAGGGATAGGCACCAGGGCAGAGGACCCCCCAACGAAAGAGAGACCGAGGACAGGCACCAGGGCAAAGGAGCCCCCAACAGGAGAAAAAATGGGGACAACGCTACCAACAAGAACATTTGCACTAGGCATGAAAGAGGTTGCAGAGAGTGGACCCTTAGTAGATCGTGGAGCACCGTTTGAGAGGACTAGAACAGGAATAGCACCCCCATCACACATACCAGGAGCAAATTTCCCATCCACACCCCCAACCGGAAGTAAGCGGACACCAGTCGCAACCAAAACCGTGTCCACAGTCGCAGCCTTCCCATCAGCCCATTGCAGAGAAGACTTCCTCCCACCCATGAAAGTTATTTTTGTAAATGGAAATTTTGTGGGATCGCCCTGTTAATCTCCATATGATTTTTCTATTTTAGGTAGTAACTCTACCTTACAAACTCCTCTTAATGTTGTAGAAATAATATTATTTGTGTGTCACATTCAAATACTTGTTAGTGACCTCAATTGTTAGGGATCAACAACCTTATGATTACTTTGACATGAATTTCATTTATCAAGTGATTCTTAGCCACTTGTCAAATTAAGATCCTATTGTATCCATTTATCTTACTTACATTTTTTATGACCTTAGAATCACATATAAATTCAAAGCTTCAAAAAGATCGAAGAGATCCCATACTTCTTGTTGATGACCTTGTAGATATTGTTTTTTGTTGCAATGCATTGCTTTATTTAGTTAATAACTAGTTTGAAATATGTGAATAATTGCAATTACTTAACTTTCATTTTTTTCAAGAAGTTTGTGGATTAATGATTCATATTCCATTTCATTGTTTGTACAAGTTGGAATATATGGGCTTGAATTATCTTTTTTGCTTCTATTGAAACTAAGCATGTTTCCACTCTTACACCATTATTGCACCCAAATACATCAAAATATAGCTTCCATAATTTAGATTCATCCACTTTAATAGCTAAAGTAGATTTAGATGATATACTTATCATGGGAATTTTTTGATCTTCATCATAAAGGATATATTTTCAAAGGCCATGGAATCAAAATTTTCATGTGGGTCCCACTCTAAGTATCTACCTAATCTAAATATTGAATACAATTTACTCCATATGAGTTCATATATGGATTTCTCTTCCTTTGTAATCTTAGTATGATTTGGTTCAAAGTACATAATCATCTCATCGTAATATGTTCCTTTAAGATAGGCTTGGCTAGGAATTTTAACTTGAACTAGTACCCAATCCTTATAATAAGATGTATTCAATCCAAAGAGAGGTAGCCACCTACTTTTGTGGTAAACTCTCTAGATAAGCATGGAATAAATTTTGGTGGAATATAAAATGCCACTAAATCTTATGAGACTATTATATTCAAATAAAATATAAAGGAAGGAGAAGATATTTTTTGATACCCATTATTTGTATCATTGTCCCATCTAAGTATATGATTCCTTTTTCTATAGGCTCAAATGCAAGTTCTAATGCATCAACAATTTTCTTAGGCATGAAAATAGTACTAGCATTGGAATAAATCATAGCATTAAGAGCATTTATTTTCAATAATGAGTGTTAAATAAAACGGCATTGACTTTATTTTACTAGAATAATATTATATATTAATAAATTTATTGAATTTATATTTCAAACTTTCAAGAAGCAAACAATCATTTATTTTTAGTATTGATATATTTCTCTTTCCTTCTTTCTTATTGTGTATGTTTATTAATAAACAACCTTTTATAAATTTTATTGTGTTTCTATCACACACTTGAATATACACAACAATCTACTAAAGAAACCAAGCCCCTTTAAAAATCTTCATTATTAATATATTTTCCCTTTACCAATATGTTTGTTATTTATGTAATAGTCTATGTCTTAGAGTTGAAAATTTTCAATCAGCTTCTTATAAAAGTTGATAACCTTCCTTTTTTACTTCCAAGCATTCATCACCCTCTTTTTGATGTAGGAGCATTTGTGGTTGCCAACCATCTTGCATCAATATTTTTTGATCAATTTTGATGTGAATTGTTTTTTATTCATATTTTGGTGAATTTTATTAATTTAATTATCAAAAAATTAGATTGGAATAATTAGACAGTTTTAGCTTGTAATTTGTATTGGGAATCATGTCAAAATGCATTTTAATAATTAAAATTCCAAAAATCAAATTAGGGGTGTGGGATTCTTGGGAGTTATGAATTTTATATTTTATGTATTATGCCATGATGTTACAAGCAAAAATGAGATGTCCAAGAGGTGTTTGACTCACAATTTGAATTTGAAATTCAAATTGGGTGAAATGGGTGAAATGGTGTCAACTAGTGGAGGCATGCCTTCGTGGAGGTGGATAAAACATGCATTGGGAGTCAAAAATGTGGAATTGATGCAAATTAATGAATTTTCTAGAAGGGGGCATGGAGTTGGAGGTTTTCCAACTATTGGATTTTGTGGTTGTAGGCAGTTTTCATTTTTTTGTTTTGTTTTGTTTGATTTTAGGTTCCAAATTTTGAATTAAAAGTTTGGGCGTGGCTTTTCCTAAGGGAGTATTTTTAGATTAAAATTTTGATGAGGGTGCCAACTTGAGTCACAAAAATCCACACATAAAACCAGAGAATATTTTTATATTTAGAATAATGAAATTCTTACATGCAGAGGATGCCAAATCCTCGAGTTCTGCAATACATGCAAATTACAGAAAACTATAGAAACTCCCCCTTTCGGAACATGCAATCTTCTTTCCCCTAAAATCTACTCAAACAAATAAAAAACTAGCCCATAAATAACCCCTTTCTTCATTTGGAGTCAAACACAACATTCTAATTATGCACCAACTTCCAGAAGCCCTAACTTAAGATCTGACCGTCGGATCTTCAATCATAATACCTTTTCGGAAAGCTCTTACGACAATGAAGTCCAAAAAGTGGGGCCCAAAGGCTAACCACTTTCGCTTTCCACCAATTTTCGGGCCCATTCAAAGCCTTTAAGTATTGAAATAACTTTTGAAATAAAAGTGGGGCCTTTAAGGGCAAAAAGAAGAAACGGAAACTTGAATAACTTTTGAACTGAGAATGATCTTAGCCTAATTCTTTCACCAAAATGCTTATTTTTTTGTCCTAAAGCTTCCCTTAAGTTTCTGTCTCCTCACGCCTTCAAATTCAAACCTGCTAAAAATAGCAGTTGAGTAGAAAAAAGCAGAAAAGAAGTTTTGAAAGTTGGGAATTCTTTTTCGACGAAAAGGGTATCCAGAAATGCAACAACATCTACAAAAAGCTAAATAAAAGTGTAAGAATTATGGTTAGGGTTAGGCTTAAAGATATAATTAAGATTAAGGTTAGGATTAGAGATAGTGTAAGGATTAGGATTAGGGTTAAAGATAAAATTAGAATTAGGGTTACAATCAGGGTTAGAAATAGCAATAGGATTAGTGTTTTAATTAGTGTTAAGGTTAGGGTTAGCGATAGAATTAGGATTAGGATTTGGGTTGGGGTTTATGTTAGGATTAGCGTTAGGATTATGATGGAGTGAACATTAAATTAATTAGGGTTAGGGTTAGGATTGGGATTAGGGTTATGGTTAGAGATAAAATTAGGATTAAGGTTGGGTTAACACTAGGATGAGGGTTAGGGTTAGCGTTAGAGATAGGGTCAATATTAGGGTTATAATTAGGGTTAAGGATAGAATTAGGATTAGGGTTAGGGTTTGAGTAAGGATTAGGATTAGGGTTAGAGATAAGCTCAAGATTAGGGTTAAGATTAGAGATAGAAATATGATTAGGGCTAGGGTTAAGGTTAGAGATAGGGTTAGGATTAGAGTTAGGGTTAGAGATAGTATAAGAATTAGGGTTAGGGTTAAAGATAAAATTAGGATTAGGGTTAGGATTAGAGATAGTGTAAGGACTAGGGTTAGGGTTACAAATAAAATTAGAATTAGGGTTACAATCAGGGTTCGAAATAGAATTAGGACTAGCGTTGAAATTAGTGTTAGGGTTAGGGTTAGAGATATAGTTAGGATTAGGATCGTGCTTGGGGTTTATGTTAGGATTATGACTATGATTAGGGTTAGTGTTAGGGTTAGAGATGGAATTAGGATCAGGGTTAAAAATAGAATTAGGATTAGGGTTAGTGCTAATATTAGTGTTAGGGTTAGGCATAAAGATAAAATTAGGATTAGGGTGATCCCACAATAGTGGTTTACAATTTTTAGCCAAACTGGACACTTAAATTATTATTTTTAATTAAATCTTCACATTCGGGCACCTATAGCGGCTAAACCATGAGGAATTTCAAGATGATGTAAACTAGAGTCTCATCACATTTTGTCTATAGATTATAAAAATACTTTTTTCAAAATTTTTGGAATAATATTGCACTTCGTTTTCCATCTCCCACGAAAACTAGTTTTTTTTCAAAAAACAACATTTTAAAAAAGCGACGCTCACCATATATAACATAACTTTTTCTGTATGAAGGATAAAATTTTAATTTTTTTGAATTTAGATTTGTAACTACGATATACAACACTTTAATTTGGTCTCATAGTTTTTTATTGAATATTTTTTCCTTAATAGAGTTTCGAAGTCAAACCAATTGCAATTCAGACATAGGCGTACTGTATACAACATAACTTTTCTGTATGTATCGAAATTCAATTTTATTTTTTTTAATGGATCAAGGACATAAATACCCAGCATGAACGTATTTTAAAAAAATATATTTTGATAATTTTCTATTTTTCCACATGTGCAAAACAAAGAGCTTGATTTTCGGTGAAAAACCTATGTTTAATAAAACTAAAAAAACACATACATAATAAAACCAAAACATATTAAAATTATATTCATGGGATAGCTCATTTTGAGGACTACCATAATCATTTGAAATAAATTTTAAATGAATTAATTTGATCCCCCAAAAGGTAAATCAGAAGTGATTTTTTATCAGCATTTTGATAGGTGTAAAGGAGACTCATTTATAGGTATGGTTTAAAACTTGGGAGGTTCTATCCAAGGGGGTTTGATCTAAGGTGGTTTGATCAAACCCTCTTCAATTGGAATCCTTAAAATGGAACTTTGAAAGGCTTAAATCATTATATTTTCTAAAAATATGTGATTTCAGCAAAAATCAATTCCTCTCAGAAATTGTAAACCAGCTTTGTGGGATCACCCATTAGGGTTGGGGTTATAACACAATTAGGGTTAGGGTTCAAATAGATTTAAGATGGTTTAATTAGGGTTAAGGTTAGGGTTAGGGTTATGATGAAGATAATATTGAATTAATTAGGGTCAAGGTTAGGATTAGGATTAGGGTTATGGTTAGAGATATAATTAGGATTAGGTGTAATTCCCCGCCACGCAACCCTAGAGGAAGTTTCAATTCACAATAAAAGCGCACTAATTTTTTTTTTAATAAAGTGAATTAAACATACATGTTCATCTATAATTGGCAATATCCCCTAAGAATACGTAACCGAGATTACATAAATCCCCATATAACAAACATCAATTAAATTACACTGCATTTAATAACTCAAGTAGTAAGCATTCATTCAACATAAATAAATACCAAGATAAGAAGATAACATCCATAACATATATCCATTACAAGAATAACTGATACAACAATCATTTCCAAAATGAGTCATAAATATATAAGTGTTACAATTACATACATGGGTGAACCCACATAAGTGGTGAACACTTTTGTGGAGGAAGGGTAAAGTCTTTTTTTCCCTCTACACAAAGTGAAGGGGTTCGACCGAACCAAATTGTTCACTCGAACCCCTTTTCCATGTGAGCGGAAATATTAAAATAAACGGGTTTGAGCGAACTAGGGTTCGGTCAAACCCCCTTAATAGGGATTTAAAAAAAAAAAAACCCATCATTTTCCCGGACCTCGTCAATTTTTTTCATTATTTTAAGGTGTCTAGGTTCTCGGTCGAACCCCTTAAGGGAGGTTCTCGGCCGAACCTAAACACCCTTTTTCCCCTATCTCCTAAAAAAAATGATTTTTTTTGTAAAAAATTATCGTTCGAAGCTCAATTTGAAAATAAAAATGCAAAAAAATTCAAAAACCCAACTAGATAATGATAGTCCTCAGAATGAGCTATTAGTCGAATATAATTTTAATATGATTTGCTTTTATTATGTATTTTATTTTTTAGTTTTATTAAACATAGGTTTTTCACTGAAAATCAAAATCTTTGGTCTGCACATGTGGAAAAATAGCAGATTATCAAAATAAAATTTTAAAAAATATGTTGAGGTTGGGTATTGATGTCCTTGATCCATTAAAAATAAATAAATTGAATTTTGATTCATACATAAAAAGCTATGTTGTATACAGTCCGCCTATGTCTGAATTGCAATTGCTTTGACTTTGAAACTTGATTAAGGAAAAAATATTCAATAAAAAACTATGAGACCAAATGAAAGTGCTAGATATCGTAGTTACAAATCTAAATTTGAAAAAAATAGAATTTTATCCTTCATACAAAAAAATTTATGTTGTATACGGTGAGTGTCACTCTTTAAAAATGTTGTTTTATGAAAAAAAATAGTTTTCGTCGGAGATAAAAAAAAAAGTGCAATATGATTCCAAAAATTTTGAAAAAAACATTTTTAGAATCTAGAGACAAAATGTGATGAGACTCTAGTTTGCATCATTTTCAAATTCCTCACGGTTTAGCCGCTACAAGAGCTCGAAAGTGAAGATTTAGTTAAAAATAATAATTGCAGTGTCCAGTTTTCCCAAAAATTGTAAACCACTATTGTGGGATCACCCACATCCACCTCATAAATACAAAAGGGGTAAAACCAATTTAATACATTATGAAATACAATAGTGCTAGAAATGAAAAACAAGATTCGCGAGCTATCCAACTGGATGTCTCACCACCAAGTACTAAAGATCAAAGGGGACCCAACGGCTTATGGTGCATGTTTCACCCAACCAAGTGGTACCCGAAGGCCCACCCCCCATGCTAGGAGATAGTAACAAAGTAACATGGACAAAGAATCTACTACCTCTAACCAAAGGTAGAATCATACTGACACATACTGACATAATCAAATAAATGCTCAATACAAGTACAACTCAAGTATAACTTTCACATTACTGACATAGGTCACATTGCTTCCAAACATTAAATAGATCAAGTATGTTCAGAGAATGATACACATAAAACAATAAACAACTATTGTCCTAGATAGAGTGTCATCGCATAGTAGTCATGAGATCTCCTCTGGGCATTCTTCATAGGCTCCGATAATCCTGGTGACCTCAACCGAATCACGACCCCCATGCTCACTCATGCGGCATCCAATACCTCTCATACTGACAAGATAGATGACTATGCCATTTCAAGCCTACCCACTCATCCCAATTCTAAACGAGCCCTTGTGTTTATGAGTGAGGAAAAATTATCTTGATTAGTGAGAAGTTAGTCCTAATCTTCTAAGTACATTACTTTAATTATCACTTGTTTAAATAACTTCTGAAGGTTACCCGGTTTACCTCTTTGGGCTCCGACGCCTAACAAAAGCCACTCTTCTAATGGACAACACACCATAAAAACCATACTCCGAGGGAAACCCAAGTGCATACTACCTAGGCATCAAAACCACTCCAACACAAGGAGGAAACAAATAATACAATTCACTCCAAACATCTTGGAGGCAAGAAACACACGTAGTCCAGTCCTTTCACAGGAGGCACAAAAACATCCCCGTTCGTGGAAACCGGGTAAAAACTAAAAAGATGCCATGCACTACCCAAGGAAAAACAATTGGCTGACATAAAGTTTCGACAACCCTCATCCTCTAAGTTCTTTTGGAAGACTTAACAATTTTTGGACTAACACTAAATCCCAAATCCCACAATGCAACTTGATGACATAGCTACAACAAGCATTCAAGTCATTAATCAAATCTAACATTTGGATTTCTGAAACCCATACTCATTCAACAAGTAACATTTACAAAATCAAAGGTATGATAATAGAGTTAACTCAAATAATTATAGAACCCTTTTTCCCCAATCATGAACATAAGGAAAAGATAACAACAATAGGCAAAGACAAGGAAATACGCTAATTTTGGATATCTTAAGCACATTTCCCTATTTAATGCATCTCGCAAAAATTAAAATAATAACCTTACAAATTTTCATTAAAACAATTAAATTTCTTCATTAAAATAAATAATTTTCTAAACCTTATCTAATCATGCACATTAATCATACAGTTTAAATTGCTCTCAAAGAACCTTGCATGCACTCCTATGCCTAAAACAGAATATTAAATATATAAATATACTTAAAATCTATTAATCATACTTCTTATACTTAAATACATATATCATATTTATATTCAAAACTACGTTTAAAAATAAAGTCTATATTAAGCAATGATTTTAACTTTTTGTTTTACTACAAATTACCAGACTATTGAACTGTTTGATTTTGAATATACTCCAAACATATATTCCCATTTTCCAATACATAAATATATATATATATATATATATATTAAATATTATATATGGGTATGTGCAGGATCATGATGGGCCAAAAAGTGGCGATATGATGGGTATGTGGCTGATGACTTTTCTTTTACCCAAAATTGATGAAACAAAAAGGGTTTATAAAGGAGATTCTCAAATTTCCACCAATATAAATTATTCTTTACTTTGAATTTAATAAATAATAATTATTCATTTTCTATTTGAATTACAAATAAAGTCATGATTGATAGGCTGATTGAAAAACATCTATAACTTTCAAACGATATCACATTTTTTGAATCCAAAACATGCATTACATTCTATGCTTCACATAATATAGGATGAAAATAAATAAAATGAATTTCACTAATTTTTTACCAAGTTAAGGTGGTCAAACATACACGTTTTTTATATTTTTTAAAATTTGTAATAAAAAAATCATAATTAATTATTTACTTAAAAAAAATTACAAAAAAATATGCATCACATTGGGAAATTAGTCTTCTACTTATATCTAAAATATTATCATTTTATTGTGGTTAGGTTGGTGAGATAGACACCTACTTCTTATTTTTCCCCTAAAATTTAAGTACTACTACATTGAAATTTCAAATTTTCACCAAATAGATTTTTGTTTTTTAAAAATAAACCTAGTAGTTTAGAAACCAAATTCAATTTTCTATAGATTTTATTCTTACATATTTTTAAAATAATATAGATAACTTATTCAAATTTTTACGTCAAGTTACCTAACTTTGATTTTTCTAAATTTTTACCACTTAAGGGCCTTATTTTTCCATGATGATCCTACACATACCCATATATTAATATATAATAATAATATATGTATTGTATATATAAACCATCTATATTAATCTAACATACAAATAAAAACTAATTAAATAAAAACCAAATGCGAATTTTAAAAAGCAAAGTAAAAAAAAAGGCATTAACCCAAAAGCAAACGGTGTACTGTTGACTCCTACGAAGGTCAACCGCTGACTGTACATGTTGTACAATGGCTATAGAGCATTGGGGAGGCCGCACTCCCCATGGGACAGTGCATCCCCCCATGCGGTGGGTGCACTGCCCATGGCAAGTGCGTCCTTCCCTTGGGAAGTGTGGGCGGTGGGGTACTTCCATCCCCCCCAACCACAGTGACAATAATATTTTTTTTTATATTTTTATATTTTTATATTTATTTTTATTCGGAATCTAAACTCATCAAAACGTATTAGGTACGACGTTTTCAGAATAAATAGTATAAATTTATATATATATATAATTATATGTTATATGTATATATATCCACCAGAATATATTACATATTATATATAAATATATATATATATATTTACACAAAATCACATTTCTAGTAAAATTGAGAAAATAATTTAAAATAACCAGGTACAGAAAATTGATTAAATTTTCCAGAATGAATTTCTAATTTCACTTATATTTAAAAACTGATTTTATCAAGATCCATACCCTTAAATTCTTAATAATTCAAAAATAAGAAAACTAAAGGGGATCTAATTTTCTCCATTACCAATTTCCTAGAGAGGGTTTGCTTTCAAAACCAGATCTGAATGTTTTTTAAAGGAATTAAAATTTCTTCAACAATGTAAATGTTTGAAGCACAATCTAAGGTTTAAATTTAAACAATGAATCTACAATTTCCCCATTTACTGAATTAAATCCTACATAAAATTTATACAATCTCCCCCAAATTTTAAAATAATTTAATTTAGTTTCTAATAACAAATCTCAATTCTCAATTAATTCAACAAACAGATTTTTCAAACAATATTTATTTGTTTTGAACAAACAAGAACCAGAAAAACACAGAACAAAACCTGGAATTCGAAGCTATAGTAAAAGATGAATTTCTGATGCAAGCCTCCTCCAAAGATTTCCTGAATTTTTCTCAAACGTGCAACGAATCCAATCCAAAAACTTCAACAATTGCAAACTGACTTTGCTCAAATCAAAATCTAAAACCCAAAACTGCTTCAACCCTTCTCTGTGCAAATTTTCCAAAAATCCTTCATTGCTATCAAAAATGAATTCTCCACCCAAAAACTTCTCTTCTTAAAAAACCTCTTCTTGTATGAATGAATTTTTCAACCCAAAACTCCTCTCTTAATTAAACATGCAATCCTATTCAATCAAAATATCCTAGACAACCAAATCTAATCCTTTGCATGCAATATTGACAATTACAATATTAACCTAATTCCATTTTCGAAAACACACTTTGAATTTAAACTGCAGTTTCAATTTCTTTCAATTTTAAAATGTAATTTTCAAATATCTTTCAATTTCTTTTTGCTTATATTTAATTTAATCCAATAAACTTAATTAATTAATTTTAATTATTTAATAACTAAATTCAACCCTTTTGAGATTAAATTTAATTAATTAAATTATATTAATAACTTTAAATATAACATCTAAGCATAACTTTAATTTAATATAAAATAATCATCACTTTCAGCCAATGCAATTATTCTAAAAATTCATTTAATAAGCAAGCACCTTTCAAAATCAAATAACATTATATAAGGTAAAACATGACTCAATAAACAAGATTGAAGGCACACTAAGGCTAGGGCATAGACTTGACACATGTTACCTAGCTACTATCTCCCGTTCAACTTAACCGTTGGATTGACACACTCAAACCTGTGAAACCAAGTGGAGTCAATGTCATGTACCTACAACCTGAAACCAAGTCAACAACATCATAGAGTATATCTAGCATATATTACACACCATGAAGAAGAAATCACAGATTCGCAGGGTGCTCGCAAGCGAGTGATGTGAAACTGTACTCTTCACCAATACACTTATCAAAGACTGACATTAACACCATAATCAATAATCTCATAATAACATCTCATGCTAACTCTACAACATCATTAATCCATAATGCATGTGAAACAATAATCAGATAATCACATCACATAATAATAATTGTCGCTCAATAGTAGTGATCAAAACATCATAGCAAAATGTATCCAGTATCAAAGTAACTGCAACCAAACATAGCATAAAGCAAACCGAACAAGCAAATCGAAGGGGTATTACATTAGGGTTAGGGATAGAGATAGGGTCAAGATTAAGGTTAAGATTAGAGATAAAATTAACATTAAGATTAGGGTTAGGGTTAGAGATAAGGTTAGGGTTAGGGTTAGGGTTAGGGTTAGAGATAGGGTTAGGATTAGGGTTAGGGTGTGTTAGAGATAGAAATAAAATTAGGATTAGTGTTAGGGTCAAGGTTAGAGATAGTGTAAGAATTAGGATTAGGGTTATGGTTAAATATATAATTAGGATTAGGGTTATAATTTAGGTTAGAAATAGAATTGGGATTAATGTTGTAGTTAGTGTTAGGATTAAGGTTAGTGTTAGGTTTAGAGATAGAATTAGGATTTAGTAACCCTTTTTATATATGCTAACCCCAACCCTAACCCTATTGCTCATCTTAAACATAATCCTAAACCTAACCCTTTCTATAATGATAACACTAATACTCATTGTAATCCTAACTCTAACCATAATCCTAATCCTAACTATAATCCTAACCCTAACCCTACCCAAAACCTAACCCCATCCCTAACTATTATATACCCCTAATCCTAATCCTAATCCTAACCTTTACCCTACCCAAAAATCTCACCCTCACCCTAACCCTAACATTGTCCCTAACTACATGATATACCCCTGATCATCACCATAATCCTTACCCTAATCGTAAACCATAATGTTGACCATAATCCTAACCCTAACCCTATTCATGATGTAAATCCTTACCCTAACCATAACCCATAATCTTAACCCTAACCATATTCATAGCCCTAACTCTAACCATTATTTTAACCCTAAACCTAACCCAAATCCTTCCCCTAATTGAGCATTAATCATAAATTTAATTGAACCCTAAATCCTAAATTTATTTGAATGCTAACCCTTATCATTTATAAAATCATAATCTTATTTTAAGACTAACCCTAACCTTATTTATAATTTAACCCTAAGACTAGCCCTAACTAAACACTAATCCTAACGTTATTTGAATGTTAACCATAGTTTAACCCTTACACTAACTCAAAGATTTCCCCTAATTCAACCCTAACCCTAGCTCAAAGGTTTTTCCATAATGGAACCCTATTTTAACCTTTACCCTAACCCTAATTAAACTTGAACCTCAACCCTAATAAAATTTTGAACCTAACCATAACCTATATTATTTTTTTATATTAAATATACTAAAATAATATTGTATAATTATATATTAACTCATGTTATATGTTGCGTGCGGCTGCTACTAGCTTGTGATCTTAATATATTAAGATATATATTATGCGTCAAGAGATTCATTATCAAGGCATATTTTTTAAACTCAAAAAAAAAAAAAAATACACCTCGATAATGATATCTCTCGACATATAATATATATATTTCTTAATATATTAAGATACATAAGCTAGTTATTTATTTTGGAACAACATGGATGCCAATGCTAGATATGTGTTAATAACACATCTATTTCTATGCAACAGTAACATGATAAGAGTCGGGCATCATGATTGCTAGTCACATCGGGGAAATTGAAAAAATAATAATGAAACAATGAATCTGAAGAGATCAAAGCTGAAATATTGGTGTTGAGTAGAATGGATATGAATGAGGTGTTAAAGGAAATTCAGAAGCTATTACTTCAAAGGTATTGCCAGCATTGCTCTGTTAAATATCATCACATCAAGATTTCTTACTTTTCTCTAAGACTCTACAAAGTGCAGTAATATGATTTATTATGGTAATGAGACTGCTATCTATTCGTATTATTATTGTTTACTTTCAAAATGTACCTTGAGTATATCATATTAGCCAATACATAATTTTAATAAGAGTAATGCTATTTAATCCTTAAGGTTAATAAAATTATTTTCTAAGAGATATTGATTGAATCAATGAATTGGAAATTATCATTATTCCATCCTAGGATACGTATTTGATCTGCAATCAATCTGGATTGTTAATAATATGAAATGTTACTTAACAGTATTAGTTTACCCCTTCCTTGGAACTCAGAATTACTCTACTTCCTCGATCTATTATCATATTTTACCCATTTTTCTAAGGAAAACTTAGGGGATTCAGACGTAAGTTAGTTTTACTCATTTAATTTACTGCACAATTTTCTTGAACTATCTAGCAAAAAGGATAATTATTATAGGCACTTCAAGAAGGAGTTGTCTATGTTAGACTGGTCTGTCAGTCCTCGTTTCATTCATGGTAGATTTTTGTGCAAACCATCCATTTTCCTTTCATTTTTTTTTTAATAATTAATTTATTTATGATGAGAAATATATGTTTCATAATAATTTATTTATGATATATAGTTAAATAATAAATAAAATAATTTATTAAACACAATAATAAATATCTATACAATATATATTAAACTTAATTATCTATTTTTAAAAAACCATGAAAATATTTTATTTAGTATACAAAATAATAAAGATACACTAAAAATATTATTTAAAAAAAATGATAAAAAATATTTTTTAATTCAAAATTATATATAGAATATAGATAAAATTTTAAAAATCATGATTTTACATCATGTGACAAATTATTATACAATCGGTAGTTATGAAACACATTTTGTTGGATATTGGTAGTTATTTTTTTAGTTGGTCGATTATGTTGAGTGGATCTAGAATTGGATATTCTTGGCCTAATTTGGATTAGCTCAAAATTTTAGCTTCTCAATAGTGAGATTAGTAGGATATTCTTTCACGATATAAGGTTGATGACTCATTCCTAGAACTTTTGGATTTTGATAAGCCTTGTTTAGGAAACTCATGAGCATGCAAATTATGGGTTCTAGTTGCACCTTAAAACCATGATTCTCCAATGTTCTCTTATTTTCTCTTGTGAAGTAGTCAAACTACACTTAGAGTTGTTTTGATATAGTATTATCATTAGCAAAAATTATTCCTTCCTCTTCAATCTAGGAAAATAGTTCAACAAAAAGGTGCCATAATAAATCGTCTCTTAGACATTAAGATGGCAATGCAACACCTAAACAATAGGAAAGACACTATATAACATACTTAGTAGTGATCTAAATGTAGTTTGAAAATAAAGAATTTGACATTTTGAAGAACAACTAAGATCAATTAACAACTGTATAGAATATAGTGTCTTGATAAATTAAGCAAAGATAATGGCTGATGAATTTTAAAAATATAATGCAATATAAAAATTGTCTTTTGTGACTAAACAATTTATGTTCCCTTTGTGACCAAACCAATAGAACCGAGCCTTCAATGAATTACAAAATGTATGCAAAAAGGTATCACCAAAATTGTACCAAACCAAATTGAACCATGATGATCATTAAATACAGAATACCTGAAAATATATGCCAAAACCAATGTCAAAGGGGTCAACAGAAATTATATTGTATAATGAGTTTTATATATAAAAGTGTAGAATAATTCTCTACACATACAAAATTGGCATTTATGCCAACTCAAAATATTTTTTACAAAATGTTACATATGCCATCTCAAGATCTACATACAAAGTGCATGTAGAATAACTACACATTAAATCCCAATAGTCCAATTGATCTTATGTCTTAGACAAATCTTATATTTGTGGTGGATCATCAAAATCTAGCCTCCTCATGCCACTTGATGGATGAAAAGTTGACTACACAATAACAAATCAAACCATAAATTTGATTAATTAGCTAAATAGTAAAAAAATTAGACCACCAAATAAAAACTTATCTATAATTTAGAAATTTCAAATTACCATATTGTTACCATCTCTACTTTGCATTACATCCATTGTTGTTGCTTCTTGGTTAAGATCAATAGAAAATGGTAACATATGTTGTTGGGTGTTTCTTTTATCATCTAAAACCACAATAACATGCACATTTAAGACATCAGTTCTTAGAAAAAAGCAATTTACAAATGAAAGCCATAAAATTGATTGGAGTGTGTTTTATAATTTTTATACCATCTCCACTTTGCATTGTCTCCATTGTCATTTCTTGGTTAAGATCAATAGAAAAAGGTAACATATATTCTCTACTATTTTGTTGATCCTCTAAAGGTGCAATGACACATATTTAACACATCAACATAGATAAATTTTTCAAGTGAAAAATTACAAGTTGTAGTTCATCTATTATTGCTTGGTTTAGATCAATAGAAAAAGGTAATTGATGTCGTTGAGTACTTTCTTAATCATCCAAACCTACAACATGACCAGGGATAACTTTAGTGGTGAATCTTCGCCAATTCGCGAAGTCTAGGAATCTGCAATTTCAAATTTAGTGAATGTACCGTATCTGCAGGGTGTTCAAATCACCAGGAATTCACGGACTATCGGTCCAATGCATGTCCATTCGCCAGCAGTTTTTTTTACGAGGCATGTTTAGGCAATAAATTCGTCATAACAGACTACACGTTTCTAATGCACCGATCAATATTTTCACCTGGAATCTCGGGGAGCATGTCAAAATCACCTACATATTCGCCAATACTTTTAAAACAACATTATATGAAGACCCATTTCGCCAATTAAAATTTACAAATAGTTGCTTATGAAGACCCATTTTGCCAATTAAAATTTATAAATAGTTGCTTATGAGGACCTATTTCGCCTTGAAAATTTCAAAGTATCCTTGTATAAGCACGCGGGATTCACCAAATTTTTAATATACCATTTCAAAATCCCGCAGAATTCTTCAAATATGGATTGATATAAATACAATTGAAATTGTTATTTGTTCTTACACATTTTGTTCAGTTCTGAGGTTCTACTTCTCAATTCAGAAGTCAGCGAAACCCGAAAACGTAGACTCAAAGGTGAGTGATCATTTCTTCATACTATTATTAGTTATTAGACTATTAGTTATAATAATAAGATTTCTTTATCTGTTTTCTATTCTTGCTTCAATCTTAAACATAATTTTAAGTAGGGAATGGGATCTATATTCTCTGTCGGTCTGTCCTTCTTAAACAAGAAGACATTTTTTTCCAACTTTTATTCGAAGTGAGATCAATATGTCGAGCAGCAAGGGTAAGACTCCTGAGCAGGCGGGTAATGAAGAGACTAGGAGGCCATCAAAATACCCAAAATGGGGAGGTACCATACAGTCTTACTTTGGAATTGGCAAAGCTTCTAATCCATCAGATCAAGGTGGAGCTACACCATCAACTCTTCCACCAAATATTATTGAAGATGGAGATACATCATCAACTCTTCTGCCACAGGAAGGTCAAGGTGAGATTGTCATTGTGTTAAATCAAAATGTATCAAATGAGGATGGAAATATCATAGAAGATGTTCCAAGGGATACCCTGGATAGCCAAAATGAGATAATCAACTTGGATGAGGATGATGTTGGTAGCAAGAAAAGAAAAGGCAAAGCAAAATTAGGGCATGAGTGGGAAATGACAAGGAATTTTCAAATTGGTTGGTTGTTGAAGTACCCATTCCTTGAACCAGTGGGGGTATCAAATGAAAATGATATTGAAAGGGAAACAAAGGTCAGATGTAAGATTTGTAGTTGGAAATGTGGAAGAGACAAGACGGTGCAGCTAAATCTTGACACTATAGAAAAGCATATCGGCAAAGTTTACAAAAAAAAATCATAGACGGAAAGGAACAATCAGTCGTACTATGGAAATCAAAGGAAGAATGTCTTCATGTTAAGTATGTCGCAGATTATGGAGAGCATAAACATAGAATGTCGAAGATTAAAAAATGTGAAGGTATACTTGAGGCTCATTTTGGAAAAGCCATGGCAGCAACAAATTTATCAAAAAATGTTCAGATGAATGTTGTTTTTCATATTTTGTCCAAGGGGCGTCCTATGACAGACTACCCAAAATATTTTGATTTATTATCTTATTTGAGTGTTCCCCACTTTCCCTTCTCACATTGGTCAGTAAACGCTGGATGGGAATGGGCGAACTATCTTGCTGCAATGCAAAAGCAAGATTTAAAGGAGAAATTAAAAGAGTCTAATTTCATTGCATTATCTTTAGATGAAGTTACTGCGGTAGACAATACTTCTTGGGTTTGTATGCATTCGTATACTGTAGAACAATAAGTTCGCCAAGCTCATCTTCTTTGTGTTTGTAAAATGAAGGATAGTTCAACATCACAAAATCTATTTGAACTAGTCAAGAAATCTTTGAATGAATTTGCAGGTATGGATGAGTTGACAATTGCCAAAAAGTTGGTGTGTGTAGGAGTTGATGGAGTTGCAGTGATGCAAGGTCAAAGGAGTGGTCTTTGCACAAAGTTACAAACTACTTGTGCACCATACATGCTTGGCATTCACTGCATGGCCCACATAATGAATTTAGCATTCAAAATTGTAAGCAAGTTTCCTACAGTATCAAAAGTTGAAAATCTAGTTCGCGAGACCTATGCATACTTCTGCTGAAGTCCCAAACATTTCCTTGAATTTCAACATTTTGCTGAGGGAATAACACCTGGAAACAAGCTTCTTAAGGATGTCGATACCAGATGGATCTCCCTGCATGGACCAGTGCAATGAGTTCTTTCAGAATATCAATCCTTGATTGGAGTGATGTACGAGCATCACAGCACAATAGACAAAGCTCCTGACCTCTTACATAGGCTAAGCGATATAGAGACACTCTTGACTTTAGCTAGTCTTCTCCCCATGCTGGATGAGATGAACAATCTTGTGAAGAAAGCCCAAGACATAACTATGTATATTTATGAATATGTCAATCTACGTAAACTTACATGCTTGGCCCTCAATCATCTATATCTAGATCTAACACAAGAAGGCGCAAATTATTTGATGTGGTGGAAAATTACTGATTTGAATAATCCTGATAATTATTTAAAGTTTAATGCAAGCGGGAACTTATGTATTTGTGTACGTGGATATGAGATACCAATGTACCATTGTAAGATAGGCACTAGTAGGTGCTCTAGAAAAGAAGTACTTGTTAACGAGGAAAATTTTAACGACATTGTTAAATCTGTTAGTGATAATTTGAAGGAAATTGCAAAATCTCTTTCCTCAGAGATTTGTGAAAGATTCCCTCGACATGAAATACTTGAAGCCATGGGTATTGTGTATCCTCAATTTTGGGTAAATGAAGATAACCCAAAATATTTTCATGATCAAGTAAAAATCTTGATCGAACAGTTTTCAGAAAAGGTAACATACAATGAACAAATAATAGAAGGAATTTTAGATGAAAATAAGCTTATAATCAATGTCGGAGTTTTGTAACAACTATGAGGGAGCAGTATAAATCCATGGGCAAGGAGAAGGCCTTTGAACCGGGATCAATAAAAAAGTTTTGGACAAGCTTAGGTCAGAGTGAAATATTGTGTGGTTCGATGTCAGAATATTTCAAACTTGTTGATTTATGTCAAACAATGATATTGGGGTCGGTGGAGGATGAGAGATTTCTCGGTACATTGGGGTTTTTGAAATCAAAGTTAAGAAACAAACTAGACAAGAATTTGGAAAATTGCTTGAGGATGAAAGGAACTGCGTATAATGTCAAAAAAATTCCTTTTGAAAGGGTACTTGCAATCTGGAGGTCCACATGTGAAAGAAGAGGGATCGGGTTGTGCAACACAGGCTCTCCAATTCCAACAGCCGCCAGTACTAGTGGTAGTGGTAGTGGGACTGGGCCTGGGACAGATGACAATGATATTGAAATTGACACACATCAAACAATGAATGTTGAATTTGAGACACAGGCCGAAGAAACTGTAGAGCAGTCTCGGAATCAAGATGACTCTTTTACTTTATCTAAAGATGAGGATCACTTTGAGGACCCTAACTCTGTTTGGGAACTGGGAGATAATTAGCAGGTTTTAGGTATTTTTTTTGCACTTCATGAATTAGTTTCCATTGTTCAAAAGTCCAAACTATAGCTAATGAATGATGTTTGATGATATTTTATATTGTATTCAATGAACATTGAAATTGTGAATCATTGCACTTCATGATATCTTATTTTATATTGTACTCAAGCACTGCATGTCAACTTGAATCATATTCCAAACTATAGTTGATGATTTTGTATATTGTATTCAAATAAATTGTGTATCATTGCACTTCAAGTTCATAATATTTTATTTTATATTGCAGTCCAAGTCTCCATGATATTTTATATTATATTGCATTTCATGAATCATAATACATATGCCAAAGTCAAACTATAGTAACGTAGTTGATGATATTTTATAAATAATATAAGATTCAATACCATCGGGCATCAGCCTAACAATGCTTCATCGGCGGAACCCCCATCACAATCCCATAGATGGCCCGATAAAAATAGCTCACAACCTAGTATCAGTGTAACAATACTCTATCGAGCTGACTCCTAAGGTGCTCTCCCGATATACTGATAGAGTCAAGTTGTCAACAAAAGTAACCATGAATTATAATTTATGACCATGGGCATGAATTATCTAATTTTATCAATAATCACAAAAATATACCACACTTTGATTTTATGAACAATGCAAATTGTAGAAATTTGTGTGACAAGATCCATATTATAGCCTAAATTCACATTGCATCCATAAATACTAGTATACATATATTAATTAATAATATATATAAAAAATGCTGAAAGTTATCAATACTTAACATTGTTTATTATAATATTAATTAATAAAATATATGAAAAACTAATAATATATATAAAAAGCTATTTCTACTATTTATATATATTAATTAATAATATATATTAAAAACTATTTATGCATACATATCTTAGTTTATAATTTTAATCCAAAAGTATTTAAATTAACAACTATTTATTGGGAAGCTTTTAATTTAAAAAAAATCAAAAAATAGAAAAAAAAAAAAACATTTTATGTGCTTGTTATTTTGTAAGCAGCACATACTTCCACTTGCCTGTCATTTCCAATGAAGCTTCAAAAATTTTACTAATATTCCTTTGTTGCTTTCACTGTATAACGCTTTCAACGTAATTAAACAAAATTTGAAATTCCGTAGTGACGTAGTCCTTCCCCCATTCCTAACAAAATTCAATACCATCGGCCTAACAATGCTTCATCGGAGGAACCCCATCACAATCCCGTCGATGGCCCGATAAAAATAGCTCACAACCTAGTATCGGTGTAACAGTACTCTATTGGGTTGACTCCTAAGGTGCTCTCCCGATATACCGATAGAGTCAATTTGTCAACAAAAGTAACCATGAATTATAACCAGGGCCCATGGCCATGGGCATGAATTATCGAATGCATAAAGTATATCGGGGGAACTATGGTGCATCGGGGAAACATTATATGGCATCCCACCGATAGAACGAAGGATAGGTGTCCATCGATGGAGAGGGTGGCTATCGATGAAAGACTGATGTGACATCCTATGGCATCGTGTTGCGATCCATTTATGAACTAGAATTGAAGTGAATTATATCATAAGTTGATAGCATAGTTGTTACAAAATCCTGGAAGATTTCGCTTAGGGCAGAAGCAGAAAGGAAAAAACTTGGAGTTCTGACGCAGAAAAGACCGGTGGACTGTGGAGGCGACTCGGTGAGACTCACGTAAGTACTTCACTTTTAGACCTAGCTGAGAAGCTATTTTACTAAAAAGCTTAAGATTTAAATAATGGAAGAGAGTACAGACAAACCTAAAGCTAAAAAATAGAAAACCGAAAAGCCTAAGAGACTCCTAAATGAAGACTTGATAGATCAATGTCCTGGGTCAGGGCCGAGACCCAAGAGGAGTTCTCAAATGAATCCTTCCATGGATTGATTATGGGACAAACATAAGGGCTTAGGGGATATTTGGACACCGCAACGAGGGTATGACCTCTTCATGTACCATTACAGAAAACAATTTAGGTTCCAACCAGTCTACAATTCATGGAGGTTGAACCTGGGAAGACTTGTGGTGCCCAATGTGTTTGTGAACATAGAGCTAATTAAAGCTCTTGCTATCAAATATGACCCCAAGAAAAGAACTATTCAGTCAATTGGTAGGGGTGACATGCTTGTTATTTCTAAGGATCTCATTTCTAATGTCTTTCAGTTAGAGTGTTCACTGAATTTATCATTCACGCTCAAAGATCTCTTGACAGAGTATCGCCACATGGATACCAGCTATAAGACATGGAAATTACCTTTGCATAGGCCCAAGGATGAAGGAGGCCAACTCAGGAGGTTCTCTAGCAGTGAAAACCCTCCTTTCCATGAAGATTTGGTCGAAGAGTATTTTCGATACACCTATTATTCAGCTGGTCAGGTTTTGGGAGTAGAGGTTCCACCTCTCATGTCGATTGCCCCAATGGTCTTAGCTTCAAACATGCAGAGCAAGCATGCCAGTCCATTTGATTATGCTAGCTACTTGGCTAATGCCCTACATAGAGGGCTCAAAAAGATTAAAAATAATAGTGATAATATTAATTTTGAACACTATTCTTTGCTAATGCATTTGCTATTGTACGAGGGACAAGTCAGAGGGGTCTGGAGTGAAGAATTAAGGATAAAAGATACATATGGAAATGGAGATTTTAAACCTGTACAAATGTGGACTTCATTGTGGGACAACCGATTTGTTAGGTCTCATTACCTTTATTTTGAAGATTTTTTTATAAAACCATTGATGAAGTTGCTAGGGTATCCATGCAACTATAACCTATCCCCAAAAGTACAAAGATTTCTAAGACCAAAGGAAAATGACCGAAGAAATAAAGTGAATCATAACTGGGGAGACTAGTATACTTTCCCTGATTGTATAGTGATAAGGGTTTATGGTTTTGAAGGGGCTCCACACTTGATGCCATGAGTAGTTCCTGACCGAATTTCATTTTTAGAAATTGTGAGGCAATTGACAAAATCTGATTCCAAACACCTCAAAGGACATAGCAAACAATCAATTATGCCCAACACCTTATGTTTTGGAGACTTTACAGTGGTTGCAAATGAAGGATATGGAGAAATTGATGGTAAATTAGCATAGTAAAACCTACCTCTAGGTGATGTAAGGAAACAATTTGATGCAGAAGGGTTTATTCACAAGGCGAGATTATCGCAGGGGCTATCAGGTTATGAACATTTGTTCTCAATCGAAGATGTCATAAGAAACCATGATGAGGCTTCCACCAAGGAAAGAATGGCCACCTATAACAAGATTATGCTTGCAGAGGAATGGAAGAGGAAAAATGTCCCATCTTATTCAAAGGCAGTTGGTGAGATACAGGATCCTTTAACAAGAATTGAGCAACTCATCGCTCATGTCAATGAACTAGTAAAGGATGTTCCCCCAATTGTTTTTGATGCACCTCATGCAACCTATTCAGGAGTACAAGCCGAAGACATAGAGCCCTTGGATTACATACCTTCATAGCCTACTCCTGAGGTATGTTTTTCTTTAGATACTGATATAAGTGAAGAAGAGCAGAGTGATGAAGAGGGTGAGCAGGTCAAACAAATTAGTGCTCCTATGATTGCACAGTACGATCCCCCTCAAGAGCAAAATATTGTAAGATTTGAGGCATCAAATGAACTATCTGATGATGTGAGGGTCATGGCTGGACAACAATTTATTTTTTATTGTGATTTTGTTAAATCTTTTGAATTTAAATCATTTGTTTATAAATATAAAGGTAGAAAAATGAGACAACAGATATGGGATATCACTCCTGAACATGAGGGAACCAATTTGGAGGAATTGAAAAGGGAGGTAGAAAAGGAAATGGAGTCCATCACTCCTGAAAGAGGTAGGGAATTGCTTCAAGAAGCTGGAGTGTTTCTCCTACCAGGGTGGGATATTAGCTCTTCAATTGTATTTGATAGCTTCAAAAAAAGAGGGGATACGACAATGAGCTTAACAGAAGAAGCAAGTGACAAAATGTATTCAGGATCTGGGTACAACCCAGATGAAGCCACCTTGCTTATTTGGTCACTGTATCCCCATGATAGAAGACCTGCTATAATTAGTAATCCAAACCAAGTGTTTGGTCATCTCTTGGTTCAACGAGTAGTGGATACCAACCCTATGGAGACAGTAGAATTGAACATAAATGTGGCAAAATTTACCAAAGCACAGATCGATAAACTGATTAAGGAAAATGACAAATTGAAGAAGGAGCTAACAAATCAAAGAGAAAAAACATCTTCCTCCTCCACATCAGAGTTGTACTCCCCATGGCTTGAAAAAGATAAGAGAGTGCTTGATGCATTAGCTGATGCAGCCTACTGGAAGAATTGCCATCTGAAATCCCAAGGGAAATGCAAAGAATTGGAGAAAGAAGTGAAAACCATCAAATATAACACTGTATCTGAAATGATAAAAGAAAGGTTCAATAAAATGATGAAATGTGCTATTGAATATTGGGAAGTATTCAATCAGACACACATTGCATTGATGGAGAATGAACGATTGCAGCCTAGAATGATGGAGAAAAAAAAGGAGCTTGTAGATAAGAATGCCATGAAAGGACAAATATTGCTGACATATAACAAGTTGGTAGAATCACATAACATATATCATAACAGGCTTAGGGAAGATTTCAACTGCTTTGCTTCAATCCCACTCCCGACACTTCATTTTGGCATTAGAAACCCACGAGAATATGATGATTGGAAGGAAGAGCTTGATGGGCTTCTAACTGGTGCGTTGCAAGAAATAAATGATGAGGGTATGGTTTTACAAAATAGTCATAAGCAACTCAAAAAATAATGTCTCTAGAATATGATATGAAAAAGCGATCTCTGATGTGGACACCTATGCTGAGTAGGAGTACATCCATAATCTCTCTGCAGTCAATATGTTTATTAGCCAAACTGTAGATTTGTCAAAATCAAATCCAACGGGACAACCATCAGATTTGGAGGAAGAACGCTAGCCGACAGCATGATGAGCGCCCGATCATGGAGTAGAAGCCTTGAACAGATCTTAGGTGGTTAGTGGTCACGGGCTTCTACTTGGAGATTAACGGATCAGTGCATTCACCTGCGGCATTGCTTTATTTATAATTTGAGTTATGTTTAGTTGTCAAAACATCATGAATTTTTACAAGGGGTTTGTAGCTTGTTGCCTCTCATATATAAGAGAGATCAAGACCCCAATAGGAGATCAATGGATCATCACATCATTTTTAATTAGACTTTACAATTGGAAATAGTAAGAAGATAGATAATAGATTGCACCAATTCGCCCATCCATCTCATATCATAAACTATTTTTATAATGCATATCATTTGAACTTTGAAGATCAATACAATGGAGAAGGTTACACATATTTACTGATTTGCTTTCGAGAGTTCAACTGTTGTGGATTCATATGCTTATAAGTTATTAACTTATTTGGCTGTCTCCAAAGTGGTTGTTTATGTTATTCAATTTGTCAGTACATTGAATTTGAATTCTTCAGGAATAGGGGCTGTGACCATGGGGTTTTAGATTTATTTATGGACATGATCATTGATCAAGTAGTGATGTGGGCCACAAAATGGATCTTGTCACACATATTTCTGCAATTTGTGCTAATCATAAAATCAAATGTAGTGTATTTTTGTTGTATGTGGGATGCGGGTGAGGTGTAAGTTGGTGGATACTGATAAGGATTTTTAGTCAAAACATAACAGAAGCTAACAGTTCAACATCCATAACTTATAATCTTTAGCTCTACCAAGAAGTAAATATAATGAGCTAACAGTTCAACATCTATAACTTGGAAATGGAAGCTCTACCAAGAAGTAAATATAATGAGCTAACAGTTCATCACTAGTTCAAATGATAAAATAAATAATACAGAATCTAGATAATTGAACATCATCACATTACTGAAGTCTAAATTTGAGCTTTTTAATTGAATTTCACATGAAGGAGTGCATATTAGCATTGGCAATGCAAAATCTTGCCAATGCCCAAAGACAAGTCTGCAAAGCGCTGAGTTGCCAATGCCCAAAGACAAGTCTGCAAAGAGCTGAGTTGGAACTTCGAAACTCATATTATCAAAGATTGAAAATAATAAATCAAGTCACTGTATCAACTTTTCTAGCAACTTCCACTCTTCAGGTGGTGGAATTGCCATTTGCTCTAACTAATGTTGTTTGACTTGAAGTTTTGTTAACATTTCTTGATTGTAACTAGAAATGGAACTTGTCTTGAATTCTTCAGTCAATTTTGCATTCAAGGTTATAAGTGTTTTGATGGAATCCAAATAGTTCACATCTAGGTTCTGAGGAAATTGATCCAAATCAATCTTCCTTGCACCTTCCATCTTCTTTCTGAAACCATCCTTTCCAATGAATCGCTCATTTGTGTCAAAAGCCTCTAGAAAACCAAGCTCTGTGAAGTTCCTTACCTTTTCATCCACCACCTCCAACTTGTCTGCAACCAAATGCAAATATTCCTTTGTTCCAGACATTCTCGAACAATTTTCAATGATAGATGACAACTTCATTGAGGTTTCAATCCGATTAGTAATCCCTTTTAATTTCATATCATTGTCACTAGCTTTGTAGACTGTTTGTAGAACTTCATTTGCAGATTTCTCTAATTCTAGCACGTTTTTGTTATCCACTAAATATTTGTTGAGCTTCTTATAATGTTGTCTGATAGCATCAATCAATTGAAACATGTCACACAAATGATCAAACCTCTGCATTATTTCATCCCAGATCTTTTGTTTCATATGCCTCACCATATCTCTACAAAATGTAGATAACTTATTTTGAGAAGACTTAATTTCTTCTTTTGCTTCCGTCAGCTCTTTCTCCAATCTTTCAATTTTTTTTCTCTATTTCTCCATTTTTTTTTCCCACTGTACATTTCCATTCGCAATGCTTACTCTTAATTTTTTTGAAGTGGATTTTTCCTCATCATATTTCTTGTTGCTCTCATCTATCCTTCACTTTAGGTCATTCACTTCTCTCTCATTTGATTTATCCTCTTTGCTTGTTGATGTAGAGGCAAATTTTATTATTCTCTTTTCTAATTCATTGCTCTTGTTATTTGTTGCTTTCATGTTTGCTTTCTCACTTGCTAGGTCTACCTGCAACTTTTCTATTTGGGTCTGCAACCTTTTCTTCTCTCTATCTTGCTTTAGCAATGATGTGTACACCAATTCATTGTTCTTCTTTGATATATTAATTTTGTCAGTATTTTTCAGGCTAGAAAAATCCAATTGAAAATTGGTTACCTAGTATTCAGATCGATCCATCTGATTTGTTGGTTTGTTTTGAACTATGGGAATGAAAATTGTGTACTCCATGATTTCTTTATTTGTGTCAAATGTGGGTAATACCATGGTTGTTGCAGTCTCTGAAGTTACAGCAAACGCACTCTCCATCAGTTGCTTCTTTTCTTTTTTATTCAAGTCTGATTTATTTTTAAACTCTTCAATGAAATCATAACTTGGGGAGGCAGGAACAATGGAATGCTTGAATGGCGAAGGAATAGGAGTACTTGTAGTTTCTAATGATGTCGCACCCACACTAATTGGAATTAGAAAAGTGCCTGGAAATAACTCCTTTATGGTACTGGTGGATTCACTGATAGTGTGACTTGGACCTGTCAAAATCCTTTGCCTCTTTTGATTGCCTTGATGACTTGGTGTTTCTGTGGTATCTTTTTTTTTTTCCTCTTAGTATTGTGTGTAATTTGTCGTTGTAGTGCATGTTGACCGCTACTAGTACTACTACCCATACCATCACCACCAATGGCACTCCTAGTTGCACTAAGTTGTCCACCAAGGGCATGTCCTAGTTGTGATTGTATCTGACCATGAGGATGAGGACTAGAAGCTCTAACAAATTGATTTTGTCTTGTATCCCCTTGGTCTACTTTTTCACCTCCAAACCCAAGGCCAGATTTATCAACTATTTTTCTATGCTCAACACTTTGTATTGTCCAAGGGCCTTCGCCTTGTCCTTTGGACCCCAAAGGACCACCTTCATAACCAATTTTTCCAAGTATGGCTGCTCCTGAAGTATATGTTGAAGCATATTCTGCTTTTGCGGCCTCACTTAAACCAGGTTTGTAATTGGCATGGCTTTGTTCTTCTTCCATATTAATATCATCATCAGATTCATCACGTCCATCAGGATGCCAATGCTCGATATTCCACAATTTGCTAAATTCTTCATCTTCTTCATTATTATCATACTCTTCAAGAGCTCTTGGATCACCTAGGTCCTTCCTCATAGACCAAAAGGCAGTAATTTTTTATCGTGACCATTTTTTATCTATAAGTTTCGTCTCTAGAGAACCTGGAATTTTTACTCTACTAGATGGTTTATCACTTTTTACACAGAAAAATTTGTATGTCCTGATTGTCTTTTGGTGCAATGCCATAATTTCTACTGACAATTGTTCAAAAGAAATACCATTCTCAACAACACTTTTCTCCATTGCTATTTTGACCTCATCCCAAGAATCCTTGTTTCTCAAGTTTTCAAGCAAGGGTTTACTTTGATGTTGAATTCTATTTGCAGAATTCCTATTGGCCACAATCATTGATTTAATGATGTCACATGGATCATACTGCCAGTGACATATAAGATCAAAGTCAAAAAAATTCAAAAGATTATGTGCCACACTAAATGCTTTTCTCTCGAATGTGAACCCTCCACATGAAAAAGGTAAAGAAGGAAATAAGGTCTTCTTTTGCTAACTAAGAAAGTGTAGTTCATCAGCACTTTGCACCTGCCTTACATATTCCAGTGCAAAAACCCTTTTTGTCACATGTATTGGAAGTTTGTATGGTTGTACTCCTGATCCATAAAATCTTAGCACAGTATATTCTTCCATTAAGTACCAATCAACCAATTGTATTTTTTTTCCTAGTTGCATGCAGTTTCTACATGGCATAGGCAATCCAGGCATTGGATTATTTGTAATTACTTGATGCAATGGAGCCAAAAATTAGTCTACAAAATGACTGTAGTTCCTTCGAGAATCATGCATCCTTATCTCATTGGTCCATTCATATTCTAGAGCCATTTTTTTTCCTCTGCATTACTGTAGGGCTGAATCTAAAGCTTGTTGGTCTGAAACATTCCTCTAAATTTGAATAGAAAAAGATAGCACAAGTAGGTTGTGAACCTAAATGTCTTCGTGGAACCTGCTTTAATCATTAAAAATTGTTTATGCATGGATTCTACAATGTGTTGTGTATAATTATATTTGACATGTTCTTTAGTATAATGGATATTATATACCATTTAAAGGAGGCTTGCACCCACTTCCAAATTGCTATCCAGATCGAGGCAAAATGCAAGCATGGAAATAGTATCCTGAACCCATGGTTTAAAAAAGTCCAAATTATAAGGAGGCTTATGATCACCTTTCAATTTGTTTCTATCCTTAACTATTTGATTTAAGAAATCATTTTTCAGCCTTTCTTGCATTGCTTCATAATCACTAGCAAGCTTTTCTAGGTCAATGTGGTGGTTTCCAAATTCTTCGGTTGTAAACCCCAACACTTTTCCAAGTTCTTTTGCATTAATGGATAACAATTCTTCTTGGTTATCTTTATTAACAATTGCTCTTTTCTTATCATCATAATTTTCAGCACAAACAATGACAAATACTGGGCAAGGGAAAACTTCATGTAACATCATGCGCCCTAATCCAGTTACCCATGGTGTATTGATACTATCAACTTTTGTTTGCTTTGCAGCCTTATTCTGAGATGAAAATCTAAGTTCTGAGGTACGCCTACCATAGATTTCAAGATCATAAATATCATGGTACCCATCAATGAAACTTGGGGTTTTAAGCAATTCTGCATAATGCATTTTTTTATCTGACATTGTTGTAGTGGTACTGGTGGTAGACATGCTTGTACAAATGTGAAGTTGTGTAATTTGAATTCCCTAATAAGTAATACCTATTAGTCCTCCTTAATTTTAATGAATTCTCCAATCTCTAAAGTCTAAAAACAAACTTCAAACTTTGACAAAATAAGATTTTAAGAAATGTCAAACGATGAAAGTTGAAATGTAGCCGCAGGAATTCTTTCACTTACCCAGATTAAGAGTCCCGACGCTTGAAAACTGGAATGGCGTTGTTGGAAGTGGAACTATGGAATCCAAAATAGGGTGGTGCACTGCAATGAGCAATCTGAAGATTGAAGACTTTAAAAATCACTGTACAATTTCAAAGTGCAAAGTGTTTTAAATGTTTTTTTTCTTGTAATTGGAACGTAAAAGTGAATGACACATCTTAGGAGTTAGGTCTACAAAAGTACAAGTTGCAAATTCTTCATTGTTGATCTTTTTAAATCTAATGGTTATAGGGTGATTCCAGAGGTTTAAGTTGGGAAGCCTATCACTCTGTGCATGTCATTACGGAATGCAACTACAACCATACATCAAATGTTCATCCAATGGTTGAAACTTGAGTAGTTAATGATATTAACTTTAAAAATAAACATTAATCACTTGACAGTCGACACTTAACTGTACAAACTACAAAGTGCTTTAAATGCTTTGTTTCTCGAAATTGGAACATTAAAGTGAATGACACGTCTTAGGTCTACAAGTTGCAAATTCTTCACCGTTGATCTTTTTAAATCTAATGGTTATAGGGTGATTACAGAGGTTTAAGTTGGGAAGTCCATAGCTCTATGCATGTGATTACAGAATTTGATGGTCTATTAAATATTTGACCATATTTTTCAATTTTAGACCGTATATTATAGCTATAGAATTTATTAGACCGTATAGTTTGACTTGCTATATTTTTATTAAACCATAAAAAATTATTATATAGTATTTTAATTTATAATATATATCATTTTATAATTTTTATTATAAAAAGAAAATAGAATATAACTTTTTTGAATATTTTTAATATGAATTTAGAAACTTTTGACTTTTTTTATAATAGCTATCATTTTTTATATTAATATATGTGATTTATAATATTATTATAAAAATATATATTAATTTAGAATCTTTTCAAAATAAAACATAATTATTTTTAATTTTTAGAATATATTTAACAAGATTTATTTTTAATACGATTTTAGAAACTTTTGTTAATTGTTAATTATAACAGTAGATTTTTATATTTATCACTAATAATTATCATTGTTTTCTAATTTTTCAAGATAATCCATTTATCGATTGTTTGCTATTGTCATAATCTTAACCGTTGATCTTTCTGAATCTAACAGATATAGGGTAATTCTGAAGGTTTAAGTTGGGAAGCCCATCACTCTATTCATTTCATTACGAAATGTAACTACAACCATACATCAAATGTTCATCCAACGGTTGAACTTGAAACTTGAGTAATTTACTAATTTATGATATTAACTTAAAAAAATTAACATGACACATGTGTTTTAAAGTCAATACCATAGGCATCGGTCGAACAATGCTTTATCAGTGGAACCCCCATCACAACCCCACCGATTGCCTGAAGGCGAAGACTCATGACTTATAATATTAACTTTAAAGTTTAAAAATAAACACTAATCACATGACAATTGACACTTAGTAGTACAAACTACAAGGTGCTTTAAATGCTTTGTTTCTCAAAATTGGAACATTAAAGTGAATGACACGTCTTAGGTTTAAACTCTACAAGTTGGAAATTTTTAATCTTAACCATTGATCTTTCTAAATCTAACAGTTATAGGGTGATTCCGGAGGTTTAAGTTGGGAAGCCCATCGCTCTGTTCATTTTATTACGGAATGTAACTACAACCATACATCAAATGTTCATCCAATGGTTGAACTTGAAACTTGAGTAATTTACTAATTTATGATATTAACTTAAAAAAATTAACATGACACATGTGTTTTAAAGTCAATACCATAGGCATCGACCTAACAATGCTTTATCGGTGGAACCCCCATCACAGCCCCGCCGATGGCCCGAAGGCGAAGACTCATAACTCATAAGGTGCACTCCCAGTCCCTGATATACCGATAGAATCAACAAAAGTAAGCACATCGTTGTAACACATAAACATCAGTGGAACGAATGATTGCATTCCCCCAATGGCCCGATATAACCATGAATTCTCAAGTGCATATTGTATAGAGTATATTACTTAATAGTTAATTTCTCAAAAGAAAAAAAACTGATTTGAATATATTAAATTATTAATAGACAGTGACACTGAAGTTCCGAACTCAGAAAACAACTCTTTACTCTTAAACGTAAATGAATAATGAAGATTCAAGGAATCAAGATTCAAGAATAACAAAACACAACCATTTATTTTATTGCAACTGAATTTCAATGTCACATTATTACATATCTTTTTACAGACGAGTAGCACTATAGCTCCTATTTTGTGTAAATAACATATGTCAGTGTGTCACTTTAGTACTTTACATAGACAAAATTTAAAAATTTATTCGAAGTTGTTGCTCGTCACAATGGATTACAAATTGATTCCAATTTCCAAGCTTTGTTGCTGAAAACCTAATACACATCTATCTCTAAAAGTAAATCTGGCTCTGAAAATAAATTCATGATTCCAAGCTTCTGTTGGTGGATTTGCCAACCATGCTGGGCAAAGGGGGTTCCAATCAATCCTGGGGAAATGGGAGTCGTGAAGATACAAAATGTACTTATCCCCTTCGAGAACCAGAGTCGTACATAAGATGAAAAACAAATGTCTCTTTGAAAATAAATGCATGGGGCTTGCCTGGCCGACCATGCTGGGGAAATGGGAGTTGTTAGAATTCAGAAGGAGAAACAAATCTACTCCCAACTTTTACCTGCAACCTCTATACATTCGGATAACACTTATCTTCATCAGAGCTCCTCATCCTGGTTCAAAACCCATCTAAAAATTCAGGTTAACCAAATCAACTTCTTTCTTATTCCACCCATTCTAAACTTGAAGGAAATTCGTCTTTTACTGATTACTCTATAACTACATAATTGTAGGTAGGAGAATTTATAGTATCCCCAATACTGCATCATCTTCTTCGTGAATCCTTATTAACCCTAGAAAATAAAAACCCTTATGGCACTATCTACTAATCACTGAATCACTATCCCTATTTATGGGCCACCAGTGCCGCTACCAACCTGTATAATTAAAATTTCTAATTTGATTGACGTCTTGCTATGTGCCAACTTGAACTCTACCTCAAGCTGGCAAGCTGTCAAAATCACTCATTCAAACAATATGAAATCATTACAAATCTTGTATAATTAAAGTTATGAGTTGTCCAAGAAATTGCTTCGAATGTTCATATCACATATGGCATTAGTCGCCACCACTGCCACTGCCAACCACACTTTCTTCAAAAAGATTGAGAATTTCAATGAAATGAAATGTACAACATCAAGATTCGAGGCATTGAAAAGAGTGAATGAGAGATGAATTAATCTGAACACAAAGTCTCAAAGATGAAAAAATAAGCATTTTGAATTTGACCTAACACTAACAGATAAACATTGAACAATTATCATGAAGAAACACAATTCATTCATAATTAAAAGGAAGCATTGATAAATACATAAATTTAGAAATATATTATTTTATCTCTCTAATGCCAAAAATGTGGTTTCACAGACCTATCACCCCACACCCTGTACAATCAAAATTCAAAAAGCTCTCAAAAGATGAAACTACGCCCCCTTATCATTATGTGTCACAAATTCACAATTCACTAAAGGATTCATGTATGTTGTTAAACTGCTGGAGGTGTCAGGACTCTGTACAGTTCCAACTGCATTTCCATAACAAAATTATGAAATCCAATGCATTCTTCTTCTTCTTCTAAAACAAAAATTACCTTGTTGTACTCGGCATAGGTGGTTTTCTCTTTCCACACCATTGAATGTAGCTGGGAAATGATGTCAAGTTGTTCTTCTTCAGGAAAATTCAAATTTGGTTGCATGAAGGCCACAATTTCATCTTCCCATACCCTAATATCGGCTGGAAGTACCATTTTGAAGAAAATCTGAGTATGGAGTTCAAAATGCTACCACCTTTCCTCATATGCAGACTCAAAATCCGTTTCTCCAAACTCCTTAATACCTTATTTAAGATCTATCCTTTCATAGGATTTAAAAGATTACGTTAAATCTATCCAGTTGGTGTTTGAGAAGACATCCCTTAATGGCATCATACAATTCATTAAATGAGTTGTCACTTCGAAAGTTGTGCATTCTGCCGAGGTCACCCAATCGTTGAGAAACAAAACTTTATAACCATTTTTACGGTAGTAAAATCTCAACCATTGATTTCTAGAAATCTAACGGTTCTAGTGATATTCTGGAGGTTTCAAATCACAACTCTAGTGCTTTAGAGATTTACTTCTGGAATGCAACTACAATACAGTCGTCCATCAAACGACCCATATAATTTTTATTTCGCCACTGGATTTTTTTATTATTTTGAGATTCATTTTAATTCGCCAATGAAAATATAGTTTTTGATTTGAAAAAAGGTTTTAATCGCCAATGGAAAAAAATTTTGGTTTGAAAAACGATTTTATTCGCCAATGAAAAATATTTTATTCGATTAAAAAAAATTGCAATTCACCACGATTTTCCATAGACTTCCAGGGATTATAAAAGATTCACCAATGGGGATTTTTTTTTCTCGAAAAATGAAAAAAATCGCCAATAAAATTAATATTTTTCATCGAGAAGTATACATGATTCGCCAGGATTTTACACCTATGCCAAGGGGGGGGTTTCTTAAAGTTATCCCTGAACATGACATATATTTAACATATGAAATTAAAACAAAAAGTATTGTAATGCAAATTACTAAAATTCTTTTGAAAAAATATACTCACCGTGTTGTTGCATAATACTAACTCTTTCTTCTTTTATTATGATGTTTGAGCATTTAATGGCCTTTTTTTTCTTTTCCATTCTACATCATGTAAAGGGGAATTGAAATTTTTCATAGTCCTCAATTGTTTCATTCAAGTCTTTAGAAATGACATTGTCTCTTTGATGAATTGAATGACATTTGCGCATTTTGTTTAGACTAAACCATGGTGATATTCATCTCATTGACATTGTCATGCCCACAAGTTTACACACTGGACAAAGATACAACCAAATTTATTTTTTTAAACCACAACATGGAAGCCACTAATGATTGACAACCGTTTATGAGTAGGGTATGAAAACTATACACCTTGAACCAGTTGCTCATGAAACTTTGTTACAAATGTGTCACTCTAGAGTGGGGAGGGGAAATAACGAGATCGGGTGCATGGTTACCCTTGCGTACACCCTAAGACATGGCATGGTGATTCTGAACTTTAGGTTGGATTAGGTATGCAAATTTTCCATTCACTAGAGGTTAATAATTAATCAAACACTAACATTAACACAAAATGCAATGTGATGATTGGTACAAAGATCATAAATAAGATGAATAACCTCAATTTAAGGTTTTACTCTCCTAAGGATAATATCTCTTACCCTTAAAAGAAAACACTTAGCTTTCCCCTAAGTTCATTATCAATATGATCATAAGCAATATTATTATTTAACAATGTCGGTGGAAGCATTTGCCATTAATCTTTCCATTGACATTAATGGTAATTAATATGAATGCATTAAAACTAATACTACTGTTAATACAATTATTTTTATTAAAACTCAAAAATGATACTATTACATATATATTATTATTATTATTTAAAAATAATAATATATCAACAATAGTATTATTTTATAATCTACAACTATCTTTTATTGCCACTATTCAAACATCATCTATTCAATATCTATCTATTATAATCATTATTTATGGTTATAATATATATTTTTATAATATTTTTTTATTTTTATAATCATTATTTTATTTTTATAATCATTATTTTGTTACTTACTAATAACATTGATTCCAATGCTATTCTCAATAGTAATTCCAATAATTATCCAAAAATTATCATTTAACTAATTATTACATAAACAATTGTTTAAATTTACCATTTAAATAATTAAGGTATCAAAGAATCATTTAAACTTACTATCTACTAACTATGCAGTAACTAAGAATTATTTGAATTCACCATTTAAGTAATTATACGGTAATAAAGAATTAATTAAATTTATCATTTAATTATTTGCTATTGTAACAATAACTATTTAAGCTCACCATCTAAGAAAATATTGGGTAATAAGAATTAATTAAATTTGTCATTTTAATAGTTGTTATGTAACAAGAACTATTTAAGTTCACCATTCAAGTAGTTCTTACTGTAGCAAGAATCATTCAATATACCATAATGTTTTTTTGGACAAAATTATATTAATGTAAAATTATTAATATATATATTTTATTGAAAGTTATATCAAATCAAATAATAAAGAATAAATAATTCATCATACTAATATTAGTTTCTCATTCCATATTACTTTCATTACATATATATATATTTAATAATACCATTTTATTATTCTTACTTAATACTTCCTCTTGATATATAATGTAACATAAGCAATATTTCTGTAATACCTGTTCTTTAAATTTTCAGATTTGTTATAATGTGGTTATTATTTATCATCTAACCTTCAAATAATAATGTTAATGATATATATATATATATATATATATAATTTACTATTCCATTAAAACATATCACACTTAATGAGAATAACTTTATTCACAATAAAAATTTAAAACTTCTGTTAACTAATTTCGCTAAAAATTAGTAATGTAATTGTGTGTAATTATGCGAGCAATATTACTACTACCTGTATTAATATTAGTAATAATATTACCCATGCGGAGATGAATATTAAATATACCAATATTGATGTTAAAATACAAGCCGTTAAAAATGCATTATTATCTTTATAAAATTTCTTTCTATATTATAACAACATTTGTAACTTAATAAAATCGTTCACTGCAAAGTAATCTCGTTATTCATTCACCCTTACATTGAGTTTGGCGTGTTAAATTGGGGAAAGCAAATGTAAGTATTTATTTTACCAATGCTAATCTAATTTAGGCACCAATCTTCTTTCTTTTTTTTAAGACTCTGCCCAAATTAAAGGACATGAGCCGACATAGAAACCCTAGTTTTCATTTAGGGTTATAAGTTGAGCGCCGCCTCCATGAAGATTTTGTTGTGTTCTCTGGTGTTGCCCATGTTTTCTTTATCAGCGAAATCAGAAGATGAGGTTGGGAGAGATAGTCATAGATCCCCGCTGGCATGATTTGTAAGATAGTGGTTCATTTTCTTGAATAATTTTTTTTTGCGGATAAAAATATGTACATTTTTTTCTCGTTTTTTTTTGTTCTACGTTGGGGAAATTTGTGATAGGGTCAACCACCATCATGGGGTTGCAGTAATTTTTGTTTGGTTGTTTGATTTTTTTGGTTACAGAGTGCCCTTCATGGTGTCAACCTCTGCAGGGGAAAGGCTCGCAGACCCCAAACAGGGCATGATTAGCAAGGTTACGTCCCAGCCTGGGGTACGCAGATGAGCCAACAATGGGCCAAGTTTCCCTACATAAAAATCTGGCTTTGTTTTTTTTTTTTAATATATATATAAATTATATTTCTTTTATTTGTATTTCTACTTCTTCCTTTAATATTCCCTGCATCTAGACTAGCATTTGTTGCTCTCAAGTATTTCAAGTTCAAAGAATGATACTGGGTTGGGCATAATAACTGCTACAACAACTCCTCCTTATTCTTGGCATGACTCAAACAGAACCAACTCCTTATACTTAGCTTACAAACATGCAACTCCTCCTTATTCCTGGCATGACTCAAACAGAACCAACTCCATATACTTGCTTACAAACATGCTTACTAGTATTGTGCGGTTGGAAATAACCTATGTAAATCCTCAACCCACTTACTCAGATTATTTAACGAGGAGTTAAATATTTTTGTATTGAACCATTTGTGGAATGTACAAAATGGGAAAATGGGAAATCCTTTATTTTCTTTTTAATTGTTATAGCAATGAATAGTGAATGTTTACATTTCCATCCCTCCTTTTTCTTAACATCCTTTTTGAAGCAGGTAACTTATAATAGATTACATGAACAATATGACATGGTCATCACTGCAATCTAACAGTTGTTTCATTTCAACCCAAAGCACATATCTCTACTATTAACTAAACTTGTAAATACTAGTAAGATATTAAGACATTTACTAATAACTATCTATTATGGACATACAGATCTCTTTTTTTTTTAATAAATTATCCGCTGTATTAAAAACAGAATAAAATGATTCAACCTTTTCTTTCAATACAAAATAAAATGATTCAATTTCTTCAACTGAATCTATATGTCATTGCCCAAATTTTTAAACCAAGGGACAAACCTTACTCCTATTCCACTTGCATGTGGTAAACATCTGGAACAACCTTTTCTAACCAATGTACACAGATAGTGAACAAATCGTAATGCCCAAAATTTCTACTTCTTTTTCATTACTTGCACAACGGTCTAACAGAAAACAAAATGTTGTTTCCTTCTCTCTTTTTTTTCAAGTAAAACTTATACACAGTTCCACAGCCATATAGTTTAAAAGCAGCAAAACAATATAGGTAGGACACTTTGCCAATGAAAATTCTTCCAATACCTCTAGTTTTCTTTTCTCATAGATCTTAGCATTCAACAAATTGATACCTATTGGTGCGCAGAGCAGGGAGTGTAATTTTCACGAAGGCAACAAATCTCCCTCTGACTTGCATACAATTTGATTATAAACTAAATGAGATGGCTTGCATAATCTGTCAAGGCCTTACAACTGTTGTAGTTACGCATAGAACACAACAACCTTCCAAGAATGTGATTCACTCAGTTTCAGTTTCATCCTGCACATAGAAATAAGACGCTTCCAAGCCTATGGGTGCTCACCACCCAACCTTTAGACAGGAAAACCAGCCACCCCCGAGCTAGGAGGCTACCAATTAAGACCAGGATTACACACAAACAAGCTTTCCCAAACAGAAACACAATTTTCACAACCAACAAAAGACAAAAACTCATTTAGGTAAGGCAAACAGTACACAAAAACCATTTTACTGGTTTTCATGGGGAGAGGCTGGAAGGATCACATCCATGGGGGCTTATTAGTATCAATGCATCAAGAAACCTTCTCAAACAATAATCTACTCCTTTCCATTCTTCACCCAAGCTTCTAATTTTAAAAAAAAAAAAAAAAAACTCTTACACTTGAGTACTCATACCCATTATTCTCACAGCTGAAACACAACATTTTTTCCAAAATTAAAATGTGAGCCCCACATGGGGATCTCTTCCCCTCTATCCCCCACATGGGTTGTTCACAACCACAAAGTGGGGAGCCAACCCAACAAGCAAACACATCTCCAATGCACTAATACAACCAGAAAATCCAAACAAGACTACAAGTTCTAATACACAAAAAAAAAACAAATTTACACATGCATTCAAACAAAAGGAGGATGAAGATCCTACCTCCCACCATCACATGAAAGTAGTTGCTTCCTTTCTCAATCTTTTCTCCCATTTTTCTAGCTGCTCCTCTCTTTTTTTCAGCCTCCCCAAAATCACATGAAAGTAATTGCTTCCTTTCTCAATCTTTTCTCCCATTTTTCTAGCTGCTCCTCTCTTTTTTTCAGCCTCCCCAAATTCACAATGAGAATCTCATGTTTTTGTCAACCTTACTTCAAAACTTTCTTCAGAAAAACTCCCAACCACCATGTCCTCTTTTCATTTAAGAGGCATGGTGTTCACATGTGTTTCCATACACTAAATTCGTCACCCCTCTTACAAGCAATGCAAGAGGGGTCATAAATGAAGCATGGCCAAGAGTATGGCCTAAAAATGACCCCCAACTCTTAGGTCATATTACTAGGGTCTCTAAAAAGTCAAAATTAATCAAAATTAGAACATTTTTGACCCTTTAAAATGACATAAATCAAGGAATCCGAAAATTTCAATTTGAGATCACATTTGCTTTTAAACAATTTAGACATTTACATCCTTACCCCCAACATGCACATCACAACATTTAACACAACAATATAGGACTCTAGCCCTTCCATATGGCTGAGTCGGACTTTACAGGGTAACACAAAGGTCTTTTTGGTAGCCTCCAATTTCCATGGCTATGGAAGGTTAACTTGCACACTCCACGTAACCATTAGTCCAATCATCATTGAAATTAAATCAAATCACATAATATGATGAAGCATAATACACATCACATTTAATATACAAGCACATACATAGTTCACATTTTCCTTTCAAAAATCCAAACAATATGTTGTTACAATTCATAGCAATATCATTTTTGCTTATACCACATTAATCCACGATATTAATAATCATTTACATAGCCATTCAATTACTCGCTTTTAATCACATAACATCATATATGTATCACAATGCATGGTAATTCAAAAATCCATATGATTAAAACAATATCACATATTCTATTATAAACATATTGTTTCAAATCATGATATCAGTGTAATTAACTAGCATACTTGTGAAATCATGATCCATAAAATCACTAATCTAACACACAATAATAACTAGATCCCAAATTAATAATCATTGATCATAAAATATAGGATAAAAGTGTAATGTATTTAAGCATGATCATGTAAATAACAACAAAATAAGGGGGCCACATGTCCATCTGATGATGGGCCTTACATACATATTATTTGAATCAGGGATTGATGTAAATGTGGAAGAGGAATGAAAACATGTATGAATATTTTTTCTCAATCTCACTATACATTGATTTCAAGCCATTTGTAATACAAATAAAAATGATTAAATCTAAAAATATTTTAATATTTCATTATAAAATTGTGACATTGAAATTTATCTATTATTTGGTCTTCACCAATGACAACTTCAAGCACATCTTGATCTTCTATTTGATTATAACCATCTATAATTGGATTAAGATTTAATTAATTTTGTGAATCGTAAAAACATCAACTAATATTTAATTGTAAATATCATATCAATATTACCAATGGTATTTTTTTCGTGAGTAAAACTCTCTCTAACATTGTCAACATCATCAAACAGTAAAGTAACACCATCTATAATTTAATGAGATTAATTTGATTATTTATTAAAAAATGATAATAATCATTTGACATATAAAATATTAAACTTAAATCTCAAATGATCTTTATCAATAATTAGATTTTGTTCGTTTTTTTTTTTTTAGAAGATCTAAAATATTTAGCACATATTTGCATGTGTTTCCTTTCTTTGCCCACTGACAATCACACACATATAAATTTGGTCTAAATTTTTTAACAAAATACCATTTTATTGGAATTGTTTGGTATTTTATTTGGCATGTGTTAGAAAAGAGATCATATGGATAACAATTTGTATCTGATTTTTTTTATCTCTTTAATACAGTTATGTAATATCGCTCTTTTTTAAAATTAATTAAAAATTTAGATAATTGCAAATATCTTTTATTTTTATAAAATGACTCTACCTTATAAATAAGTGTATGAATAAATCAATCCATTCTCTTCGTGCATCTTTTAGAATGGTCACTTAAATAACGACTCTTAATATGCTAATGGTACAACTCTATTGAAACATTGGTTTCTTGATTTGCATGAGAGAAATTTTTATAGTTATTTGCCCACATTTTTATATGAACTCACAAAATGATGTTTTAGTATAAATAAAAAAATAAATTAAACAATGTAAATGCATACAAAACCATAATGAATAATTCAATGAACTCATCAATACGAGTTTCATCATAACACCAAGTTTTTTGAAAGTAATCGATAAAATTTCTCTTTTTTGAATTCTTCCATAAAATTTGTTATTAGATGAGTAATGATGTTTTCATTATCACTTATTGCATACATTATCTCATTCAATCTATCAAACATATTAATTCCAACATCCTTATTACTGACATACTTGGATTATAAAACATAATATCAAATTATAAAATTCAAATATAATAGTGTTTAGCTATTCTATGTATTTTAATAAAAAATTGACTTACCTATATACATTTTTCAACCATGTTTTAAGTACATGTCAAATACATAAAAGTACTCAGCAATCAAAATATAATCTACAAGTTATGAAGATAAGTGTAATGTTCAGTTTTATATAGATTAAATATTAAGCAATTACAATGAGTTAACTTAGTTTAAATAAAAGATTAAGACAAATAAAAACATGATTGTTTCAATCTCAGCACTAACATCGTTTATCATAAATGCATTGACATTCCAATATTTTTTATATTGTTTCTCTCTTTTATAAATTTTGGTCAGCCATTCATTTATATTTTTGATTTTATTTCTTGAAGATATGTCCTATGCAAAAGTATACCGGCTTCTTGTTCATCGAATTCAAACAAGATATATAACTGATATTACACATGAATAAACTATAAATTATTATATTTTTAGTAGAATAAATTAATGATTTTATTAAAGTCCATAAATACAATTAACATTGGTTTACTTACATTATATTTATTCATTGAAAATGTAGAATCCATAGAAATAATTGCATTATGTGAATGTTTCACCATCATTTCTCGCATCTATGGTATTTGGATGCCTATGATAAATGAAATATTTTTCACATTGTTTAGTCTTTTATAATAGAAGAAGTTATTTTTCTCTTCTACATGTTGTATGCTTACACTTTTTGCATCATCTTCATTTTTTTGGGATCGAAGTGAGTGTACTTTATTTCATTCATTCAAAACATTTTTTCTCAACAAATATGTGTCCCTCTTATTCATCAATTGAGTCAAACCAGGGTTTAGATAGTGTTGTTCACATACCGTATCAATTTTCACCCCATTAGCAATAGAGATTCAATATACGATTTGCATTCATTTGACAGTCTTAGTGCAACACTATTCTTTAGATCGTCAAAAGGGTCATCTTTTCCATAATAAAATTCACCTTTAACATCACAATGACTGAAATCATTATATGTAATAACTACAACATTTGGTTTACCATACATAACCTTAACAAGAAAGTGGATTCGACAACTTTTTTTTTGGATAAATTTTCCTTTTTTTTTCTTCTTGTTTTTAGAGTTATTTATGTTGTCTTCGACGCCAAAAACACACCAATAACTGTTTTCACATGTACAATATATATATAAAAAATATAAGTTATGACATGCTTCATTATTATATTAAATTTAAACAAACCTTGAGTACATCTTCATTGTCTAGTCAGTAGGTTGTATCAAGTGGAAGTGACAATAATGAGATAGACATATATGTTGCAATCCCTTTTGAAAGACTCCCTCACTTTGTCAAAGGAGAAGACTTATTAGATAGTACATAGACAATATTTGTATGCAAATTGAATAGAAAGAATGACTTGATACAACCTACCGACCAGACAATGAAGATGTACTCAAGGTTTGCTTAGATTTAATATAATAATGAAACATATCATAACTTATATTTTCTATTTGTTATATCAATTAATATATATATATTGTACATGTGAAAACAACTATTGGTGTGCTTTCGGTTTCAAAGACAACAAAAATAACTTTGAAATTTTTTTAAAAAAAATGAAGGTTTATCCAAAAAAAAAGGGTTGTCAAACTCATTTTTTTATTAAAACTATTTATAGTAGACTAAATATTGTGATTATTACATATAATGATTTCAATCACTGTGATGTTAAAAGTGAATTTTGTCATGAAAAAGATAATCTTTCTTGTGATCCAAAGAGTAGTGTTGCACCGAGATTGTCAAATGAATGCAAATCGTATATTGAATCCTTATTGCTAATAGGGGTGAGAATTGATACAATATATGAACAACACTATCTAGACCCTGGTTTGATCCAATTGATGAATAAGAGGGATACATTTGTTGAAAAAATATGTTTTGAATGCATAAAATATAATACGCTCACTTCGATCTCAAAAAAATAGAAATGATACAAAAAATGTAAGCATGTGGTATATAGAGGAGAAAAATTAACTTCTTTTATTATAAAAGACCAAATAATGTGAAAAATATTTCATTTATCATAAACATCCAAATACTATGGATGCGAGAAATGATGGTGAAACATTCACATAATGCAATTATTGCTATGAGAACCACATTCTCAATGAATAAACATGGTGTAAGTAAATCGATATTAATTGTATTTATAGATTTTAATGAAATCATTACTTTATTTTACTTGAAATATAATAATTTATGGTTTATTTATGTGTAGTATCAATTATGTACCTTGTTTGTATTCGATGAACAAAAAGCTGATATACCTGTTGCATGGACCATATCCTCAAAAAATAAAATTGAGGATATAAATGAATGGCTGACAAAAATTTATAAAAGAGGGAAACAATGTAAAGAAGATTGGAATGTCAATGCATTTATGACAGACAATGTTAGTGTTGAGATTGAGGCAATTAGATTTTTATTAGCCTTAATTTTTTATTTAATCTAAAGTTAACTCATTGTAATTGTTTAGTATTTAATCTATAAAAAGTTGGACATTACACTTATCCTCGTAATTTGTAGATTATTTTTTGATTGTCGGGTACTTCTATGTATTTGACATATACGTAGGGCGTGGTTGAAGAATGTATACATGTAAGTCAATATTTTATTAAAATACATGGAATAGTTAAACATTACATGTTTGAATTATATAACTTGATATTATGTTTTATAATCTAGGTATGTCAGTAATAAGGATATTGAGACTAATATATTTGATAGATTGAATGAGATAATGTATGCAATGAGTAATAATAAAGACATCACCACTCATCTAATAACAAATTTTATGAAAGTTTAAAGAGGGGAATAAATTTATCGATTACTTTCAAAAAACTTGGTGTCATGATAAAACTCATATTGATAAGTTTATTGAATTATTCATTATAGTTTTGTATGCATTTACATTGTTTAATTTATTTTTTATTTATACTAAAACATCATTTTATGGGTTTGTAGAGCAATGTAGGCAAAAAACTATAGAAGTTTCCTTCACACATAAAAAAACCAATGTTTCAAAAGAGTCATATCACTGCCACATCAAGAGTCACTATTTAAGTGATCGTTCTAAGAGGTGCATGAGGAGAATAGATTAATTTATCCATACACTTTTTTATAAGGTAGAGTCATTGTATAAAAATAAAAAATATTTGCAATTATCTAAATTTTGACTAACTTAAAAAAAAAACAATATTACATAACTACATTAGAAAGGTCAAAGAAAATACCAGATACAAATTGGTATCCATATAATCTCCTTCTTAACACATACCAGGTAAAAAGCCAAACAACTCAAACAAAATGATATTTTATTAGAAAATTTGGACCAAATTTATACGTGTGTGACTGTCAGTGGACAAAGAAGGGAAACACATGCAAACATGTGCTAAATTTTTTAATTCTTCTAAAGAAAAACAAAATAAATGAGCAAGATTTAATTGTTGGTAAGGGTCATTTGAGATTTAAGTTTAATATCTATATGTTAAATGATTATTATATTTTTTTTCAAAAATAACTAAATTAATTTTATTAAATTATAGATGGTGTTAGTCTATTGTTTGATGATGATGACAATGTTAGAGGGAGTTTCGGTCAAGAAAATAATACCATTGGTAATATTGATATGGTATTTACAATTAAATATTAGTTGATTTTTTACGATTCACAAAATTAATTAAATCTTAATCTAATTATAGATGGTTGTAATTAAATATAAGCTCAAGATGTGTTTGGGGTTGTCATTGGTGAAAACCAAAGAACAAGTAAATCTCAATATCACCATTTTATAATGAAATATTAAGATATTTTAAAATATTTTTAGACTTAATCATTTTTATTTGTATTACAGACGGCTTGAAATCATTTGATACTTCAAATGGTAACTTTCAAAATTCTATTGATTATTTAAATTATCTGCTCCAAAGTTTACCAACTAGCGAAGATGAGAAATAAAAATTGTGTCAATGTATAGCAAGATTGAGAAAAGATATTCATACATGTCTTCATTCTTCTTCCACATTTACATCAATCCCTGGTTCAAATAACATGAGACAAATATCACCATGGTTCAGTCCAAGCAAAATGTGCAAACATTGTTCAATTCATCAAAGAGACAATGCCATTTCTGAAGACTTGAATGAAACAATTGAGGACTATGAAAATTTTCAATTCTCCTCTACATGATGTAGAAAGGAAAAAAAAAAAAGCCATTAAACGTCCAAGCATCACAATAGAAAAAGAAAGAGTTAGTATTATGCAACAACACAGTGAGATTATTTTTTCAAATTTTTTTAGTAATTTGCATTACAATACTTTTTGTTTTTATTTCATATGTTAAATATATGTTATGTTGTAGGTTTGGATGATCAAGAAGGTACTCAATGACATCAATTGTCTTTCTCTATTGATCTAAATCAAACAATAACAGATGAAATACAACTTATAGATGGTAAGTTTTTAACTATTAAGTGTGTTTATTAACTTTATAGACAATTACTCAATTCTTATCTCTAATCAAATTTTTAATATTTATAAATTTACTATTATTTATATTTACATAATGTAATTTTACATTTGAAAACTTTATCTATGTTGATGCGTTAAATATGTGTCATTACAGCTTCAAAGGATCAACAAAATAGTAGTGAATATATGTTACCCTTTTTTATTCATCTTAGCCAAGAAATGACAATGGAGACAATACAAAGTGGAGATGGTATAAAAATTATAGAACACACTTCAATCAATTTAATGTTTTTAATTTGTAATTATTTTTTTTCTAAGTTGATGTCTTAAATGTGCATGTTATTGTGGTTTTAGATGATCAACAAAACACCCAACAACATATGTTACCATTTTCTATTGATCTTAACCAAGAAGCAACAACAATGGATGTAATGTAAAATAGAGATGGTAACAATATGGTAATTTGAAATTTCTAAATTATAGATAAATTCTTATTTGGTGGTTTAATTTATTTACTATTTAGTTAATTAATCAAATTTATGGTTTGACTTGTTATTGTGTAGTCAACTTTTCATCCACCAAGTGGCATGAGGAGGCTAGATTTTGATGATCCACCACAAATATAAGATTTTTCTAAGACATAAGATCAATTGGACTATTGGGATTTAATGTGTAATTATTCTAAATGCACTTTGTATGTAGACCTTGAGATGGCATATGTAACATTTTGAGTTGGCATAAATGCCAATTTTGTATATGTGTAGAGAATTATTCTACACTTTTATATATAACTCTATATACAATATAATTTTTGTTGACCCCTTTGACATCGGTTTTGGCATTGATGTGAAGGATTGATCTTGACACTTACAGTGTCGGCATATATTCTAGGTATTCTATATTTAATGATCATCATGGTTTAGTTTGGTTTGGTACATTTTTGGTGATACTTTTTTGCATACATTTGTGTAATTCAATGAAGACTCAATTCTATTGGTTTAGTCACAAAGGCAACATAAATTGTTTAGTCACAAAATACAGTTTTTATATTGCATTATATTTTTAAAATTCATCAACTACTATCTTTGTTTATTTTATTAAGACTCACTGTATTTTATACAGTTGTTAATTGATCTCAGTTGTTCTTCAAAATGTCAAATTCTTTATTTTTAAACTACATTTAGATCACTACTAAGTATGTTATTATATAGTGTATTTCCTATTGTTTGGGCATTGCATTGCCATCTTAATGTCTAAGAGACGATTTATTATGGCACATTTCTATTGAACCATTTTCCTAGATTGAAGAGGAAGGAATAATTTTTGCTAATAATAATACTATATCAAAACAACCCTAAGTGTAGTTTGACTATATTTCACAAGAAAAAATAAGAGAAACATTAGAGAATCATGGTCTTAAGGTGCAACTAGAACCTATAATTTGCATGCTCACAAGTTTCCTAAACAAGGCTTATCAAAAGCCAAAAGTTCTAGGAATGAGTCATCAACCTTATATCATGAAAGAATAGCTTGTTATTCCTATTAATCTCACTATTGAGAAGCTAAAATTTTTAGCTAATCCAAATTAGGCCAAGAATATCCAATTTTTAGATCCACTCAACATAATCGACCAACTAAAAAAATAACTATCAATTGTATAATAATTTGTCACATGATGTAAAATCATGATTTTTAAAATTTTATTTATATTCTATATATAATTTTGAATTAAAAAATATATTTTAATCATTTTTTTAAAACAATATTTTTAGTGTATCTTTATTATTTTGCATACTAAAAAAAATATTTTCATGAATTTTTTAAAAATAAATAATTAAGTTTAATATAAATTGTATAGATATTTTTGATTGTTTTTAATAAATTATTTTATTTATTATTTAATTATATATCATAAATAAATTATTTTGAAACATATATTTCTCATCATAAATTAATTAATTATTAAAAAATATTATTTTAATACAAAATATATAATATATCTATATTTGCTCTATATTTCTTATATACATTAAATTATATAATATGTCATAAGTAAATTTTGTATAAACATATTTTTAATCATAAATTAATTATCAATAAAAATATAATATTATTTATTTATATTATATTATAAAGATATATAATATTATATTCTTGTAGTCGCTTATCCAAATATAATTCTCAGATTAAAAAAATTCAAATAATATAAAATATAATATAATTCAATCAAATATAATATTTTTGCTTAATAAATATAACTATATTTGCCTGACGTGAGATAAAGTTGCTATCTAGGGAAAAAATCGGAAAATTCATTTGCAGATTAAAAAAAATAATGAGAGAAAAATGGATAGTTTGCACGGAAATCTACGACCAATGAAATGAGGACTGACACACCAGTCTCACTGGCAGATACAACATTGAAAGACGATTGGGGGGTACAGCCATGGCAGGGCATTGGATGTCCATCGGTGCAAATTGTCATCAGCATAGACAGCTCCTATGAGCACAGTCATTAGATGCATGTGCATCTTGATGGTTGGATAGCCATTATCATTTTGTCTGTTTATAAATTTGATATCAGAATAAAGATGATTTTCGACAATAAATTACTAATTTTTTTGGTTTTAAAAATTAAACATTTTAGGATGCTACAGATTTGTTTTTCTTTTAACATTTGTTCAATTCGAATTGGCTATTTAATAGGGGTATATTGGGAGGAACAGATATTTCCAAAGAAGCTTCGATCTTGTTATGGAGGAACAGAACCAGGGGATGCAGTTCCTCTCATTTCTAAAGAAGCCTTGAATCTTGTTATGGAGGATATTGAGGCAACTCGTGGGAGTTCTTGTAGGATCTTCCAATGTTTGGGCAAAGCATGCAGTTTCCTTAATCCTACGCAATGGAATGGAGGGGCAATTGAAAGTAGATATATCCATATCAGAGGAAGCATTGCAGGTTGATAGCTTTCCACAAGTTCCTGGGGGGAAGATCTTTCTCCTAAAATTTTAGATGGGGATTTTTAAGTGGCGCCACATATTCTAGTTGTACCCCAAACATCTTCTGCTTGAAATGCTTTACACAAGCTATACAGCTTTTTGAGATTATTTCCCTACTGTAAGGAGAACCAATCAGCAATAGACATGACTTTAGCCATTTCCATGTTAGCCACAGAGATAATATTTGATTGGTACTCAAGCAAACTTTAGTTCCTTGGTTAAAAAAGGTTAAAGAAAAAACAAAACTTTAGAATAAAAATGGAGATCTACTTTTTGTTTAACACAGAGAATCCTCAGCCCTGTGTACCGCTCCCCTTTTTGGGGGCATGATGGGCAAGCTGGAACTATAACTCTGTGGTTGAGTCTCACAAGTCTCCTGTTTCTGGGGCTTCTGGTGCAGAGTTTTATTGTGCATGTTTTTCAATGGCTCAGCTGTCTAATCTAACCCAGGGAAATATAAATGAAATCTATTAAACTTGTGCAATATTCTATTTTGAGCTGGGCAAGCTGGGACTTAAAACTGTGAGGTTGTGTCTCAGAAGCCCCCTGTTTCTGGGGCTTCTGGTGCAGAGTTTAAATCGGTGTTTGAGCCTGCAATTATGTCCTGTCAAATCTAACCTAGGGAAATAAAAATGAAATCTATTAAACTTGTGCAATATTCTAGTTCGAGTTGCAGATTTAAACTATGTTCTAGGATGAGACAGACAGGGGAGTGGACTGCAAGGCCGGCATTCACCTTTTACAAACTTCTAAACAGGCTAGCCATTTCCATATAATCTAAACTGATAATATATGATTGCAAATGAACCAAAAATATGCTTCTTTGCTAATGTTAAGGAAGAAAACACCATAATGCTAAGGGCTTCATTTCCAATCAACAGTCAATCAAATCCCTCAATAATATTTTTAAATCAATCATAATGAGTCTAAAATCTCAAGAAATAAATGAGCTATTAGCTTGAAGTAGTACTTTAATTTCAATGAATAGTTAACTCTATTATTCAATAAAAAAGGTGTTTCTACCTATTTGTTGACATAATATTTAGGGTTTGCATGTTTCTGCATATATGTGTTTTCTTAAATGATCATTGGTTGATAATGAAAAAATCAGAAATGAAAATATTTGATAGTAAGGCTCATAGAATACAACATGCAATGGAATAATCTATCTGAGTATTCTTACAGTGTCCCCTGTCCCTTCCCCTAGAAAACTACAGCCTAAAAGAAGTAACATATCATTCCCTGCATTATTCCTTCTATAAATAGAACAGTATCAATTCAAAAGGGAAAGAAAAATCCATCTACCTTTTAAGCTGTCAAATTTGCATCCCATTCTCTCTACGTTCATTTATATTTGCCATGATATCGATGCTTCTTGTTTCAGACCATATGCAGAGCTCTAAGGAGGACATACGTAAAGCTCCCTACGCCACAACACAGTAATCACATGAAATCAGTATTTCATGAATAATAATGCCAGAACCAATAAAACAACATTTCTTAAAGGTGTTTAAAACATTTGGAACTAATAAAATGCATACCATGACATGGAGTAGTACACAAAATTCACAGTAAATGCAGATAAACTGAAATCTTGCGCTAAAATAAAACGATCTAAAAAATAAGTGGACTTCCAAAAATTTACAAGGCGAATCCATTGCTCGCTTACCGTTGAAGACGGACTGCAGAATCTAGACTTACAAGCTCTGCATTTCTCAAGTACCAAAGTAAGATCGTATACGCCCATAAAGAGGAGAGGAATGTAGCCGTTGATATTTTTAAATTTGAGTTGGGTAAAACAGTATACGCCCATAAAGAGGAGAGGAATCTAGCCGTTGATATTTTTAAATTTGAATTGGGGAAAACAAAGGAAGAGTTCTTGCATAGATAGATATGCCACTTAGGGTAAATTTGTGGCTTTCTTGGACTCCAAAGCATATAAGCATGCCCTTTACCACAATTCTACTTTAAGTTTGAAGCCATATATCTTCAAAAACTAAAATAAAAAAGTCATAAATAGAAATTCAATTTCACATGTCTTAAGTATGAATTTATATATGCCAAACCACTCTCACCCATGTACAAATACATATCTATGCACACACAAAAGTTCTACTTGTAGTGAAAGAGGACCACCATGGTGGCCTAACATTAGTGGTAACTTAGAAGAGTACATTAATAAGAACGAGTCATCCTAAGCACTTTGGTCATTGGCAAGAACCATATCTTCTCATACACCTTCAACTCTATAATAAGAGGATCATTTCACATTATATAGGTAAAGTAATAGTATAAATTTTCCTTGGGCCTTAAAATAGTTATCTAGATGATATGACTCAAAACATATATATAGTTATCTAGAGGATCAATTCACATTATATAGGTAAAGTACTAGTATACATTTCTTTATGAAAATAGCAAATTGAATAAGCTCTTAAAATAGTTATCTAGATGATATGATTCAAAACATATAATTTGTCATGGTGGAATTCATTGTGTATGATATTCTTTTTCAGTTATTATTTCCTTTACAATTGAAATTTAATAAAGATAAATTATTATTTAAA